>LGRN01000259.1:0-37805 GCA_001883825.1 Emergomyces pasteurianus Ep9510
CATTTCTCTTGTACTACTACGAAAACTAATAGCAGATATATATTCAGTTAATATTGGGAATGCCACTCGAATCCCCTGGTAACAAGCAAATTGCAGTAGTGTGACTCCAAAAAAAAAAAAGAAAAGAAAAAAAGGGTTCCTGAAATCGGAAACAACAAGCAGCCAGCCAATCGAAGTCGGAGATATATCACAACAACCCGTGATAATGCAAAAAGGCTCGAATATAGACGGGGGTGAAATGTAGTCTGTCAGAAGCACTTGAGAAAACGGAAAAGGCATATCAATAATGCTTCACTCAGTACTCCGTATGTATAAATTATATAGTTTAGAATGCATGCATCAACTCCAACTCAAGCCATCAGCAACATTCCTTCCCATCCCTCACTCACTCAACAAGTTCCCATACCCTCTATCTCCCTTTAATATCCTAGTAGTCTGCTTCTCATATTGCCTTATGTATCATTTGGAAAAAAAAATAAATAAATAAATAAAAGCAGCAGGATGCAATGATAAAATGGGCGCGTAAAAGCATAAAAAGCATCTATCTCATCTCGTTTCATAATGAAAAAGAAAACCAGCCAGCCAGCCAGCCAGACCAGAGCCCACCCACCCAAACCAACCGATCAACCGGCTCAATTATGCAATGGTTGCAAGGGACAAAAAAAATACGTTACGAAAAAACTGAAATAGAAAGATTTCGGAAAGGTTAGGGCAAGCAGTGAAAGAACCAAAGGAGAGAAATAAATAAATGCCTGTTGCAAATACCCTGGTCCCGGGCCTGGATGAATTAAAAAAAAAAGAGAAGAAGAAGGTCGGAGGAGAAACCCAACGCCAGTCGATCAAAATCAAATGAATCAATCAATCAATCAATCAATCAATCAATCAATCAATCAATCAATCAATCTTCGCATACGCCAACTTCTTCGGTGTCGTAAGATTATTCGATAAGCGCACATTGGCAGCCTTGAACTTGGTATGTTTCCTCAATTTCTTCCGAGCAACCATCACGGGGACGGAGGATTTAGTAACCAGGTAGTTTGAGAAGGAACCGAGGAGGACGCTGTATGATGGGGGGAGAAATTAGTTGTTTTCTTCTTCTTCTTCTTCTTCTTCTTCTTCTTCTTCTTCTTCTTCTTCTTCTTCTTCTTCTTCTTCTTCTTCTTCTTCTTCTTCTTCTTCTTGGAGGAAGACGCAGATGGAATGTTGAAAGAATAACAATATGAAAGAAGGGGGAATAGAAATAGAAATGAAAATGAAAATGAAAAATTAAAATTAAAAGAAGGGAAAGAATCTACATACCCTTTAAGCGCGCTGCGGCCTCTTGATCCCAGTATTACCAACGTAGGTTCCAAACCGTCAATCTATGCCCCAGCAATTTTCCAGTCAGCAACCGACATCTGTTAACACCCTTTTAAAATGGGATTGCGGGAGGGGGGGATGACCGTATGAAAAAGGCCAAAAAACGTTATTTCTGTCAAACTTACAGCTTCAGTAATCAAATGCTTCGGACTCTTGCAATGAATAACCTCTACAGCAACCCGAACCTGTAACCTAGTCTTTCTCAGCAATCGCACGACAGTCTGCGAAATCCCCTCGACAGCATGCAATCTCTCCGCTTCGGATTTAGAAACCGCCCGAGAATCCACGGAGCCGCTCTTGCTGTCCGTTCCGCCACTGCCTCCTCCTCCTCCTCCCCCACTTCCACCGGCGCTGCCATTCCCACCGACCTGGGTCGAAGACGCATTTGCAGATGGAAAAGCCGGCACCCGAATCGAATTCTCCGCCGTCTTCTCCGTCTGCGACCCAACAACAGCCGCCGCATCCAATATAACCTTAACCCCATCTCCAATCTGCACCGAAGACGCGGAAGGATCCAGTTCACTCTTCCCGGACCCCGTCTCCTCATCGATAGCATAGACGGCGTAGAGCGTATCGCCGTCGCGGAGGATCGTGCCAATAGTCCATTCCAGGGCATAGACAGACTCATCACTTAGGTCTGTCGCGACAAGGTAGGTGCGTAATCTCATCCGTCCGTTCTGTTCGGCTTCCTCCTGCACCCGCGTAAACTCCCCGCGGACGATGGTGCGGATGACGCGGTTTGGGACTGACTGGTCGATGGGGGACATGAATATACTGAGGTTCTGGGCCTTTCTAAAATCGCAATACTGTGCTTCATCATCTGAGCCGACGGGAGTGTTTGCGCCTGATACTGCGCAGTCAAAGCTGGTGGCTGGGTGGACGCCCGTCTTCTTGCTCAGCTGCTTTTCAGCTGCAGATTTCGCTGTAACAGGCGGAGGGTCGAGTAATGATTTGACCTTGTATGTAGACGAGACTTTCTTACCTGGAAACGAGAAGGAATATTAGTATAGAGGATATTCTCGATTTGAGACGGGATTTTATATATATGGCAGAAAAAAAATGAAATAAAAAAACGTACGTTCTTCATCAGCTGCAGCAAGAAGACTGCGCACTTGCTGCGGTCCACCACCACTCTTGCCAACGCCATTCTCCTCCGAATCGGATTTCTTCCGACTGCGTCGTCGTCCCCGCTGCATTTCAGCGTTCCAATCTTCCTCGCCCGAACTCGAATCGTCATTCTCATCATCGCTAGTATACTCGCCACTGATCGCCTCATCCCCAGAGTAGTAATCCTCTTGAAGTCGACTATCTCCCGACTCTGAAACAGCATCCTCCCCGCGCTCACGACTGGTAGACGATTTCTGGAATTTAGCTAAACTCCCGCCAGATCTTGATAAGGCGGCATTTGATAACCGCCGATATGCGAGATCTAGATTAATGACTTTGCCCGTATCCGTAACAAACGTGCCCGGCGTGGGGATTGGGTTAAACGAGTTTGTATTGAGCAATCCTGAGCCCGGAGACCGTGATCGTGCCAAGCGGGCGGAAGGCGACTTGGAATGACGCCCAGCCACGCCCACGCCCACGGACCCTCCGTGGCGCATTGTGTCCCGCCCTCGTGTGAAACCAGGCAATCCACCCAGCTCCTGCCCGGACATGACAGCAGCCATGGAGTTGGCGTGTGTGGCATTGTTGGTGTGATTCGCGGACTTCTTTCCGCCCTGTGTCACCCGCTTTGGCAGAGCCTGGCTTGGAATGCTGGGCAGCATTTCAAACTGGTACTCATCAATGCCCTGTTTCCTCCTTGTTGGTTCCGGCAGTGAACCGCTGTGGCTCGAGGTATCTGACGCACGACGAGGATGGTGCTCCTCACGTGTGGGTGATTTGGGTGATTTGGGTGACTTGAGGGTCTTGGGGGACATTGGAGATTTTGGAGATTTGGGGACCACGGGCGACACGGATGATGTGGCGTGCTCGTGCTCGAATTCTGTGGGGGACGGTTCGGCACTATGGGTCAAACGGAGAGGAGAAGGCGAAAGGGGATCGAGCAAGCTGCGCACTGGAGGAGCTGTTCGAAGGGTGGAAGTGGGTGCGGCGCCGACGCCCGCACCCGCACTCGCGTTCGCGCTGGAGTTGCGCCTATGGGAAGTTGGGTCAGGAGCGACATCCAGCATGCTTCGGATTGGAGGGGTAGGGCTGGCATGACGAGCTCTGGAGGGTTGTTGGGTGCGATTGAGGCGACCCTCGAGGATATCCAGAATCTCGCGCCGTTCTTCGTCAAGTGCTGATTCCAGCGACATTTTTTTCGGTGGCATGGTGGAAAGGAAAGGAAGAGGGGAAAATCGATTGGCGGCGAAGAAAGTAGTTGGGCGAAGATATGACGGGGGTATTATTGTGGAGCAAACTAAGGGCCGGGGGGGGGGAGTAGTTAGTTAACATGGTGTGGGCAATATATGTAGATATTTAACTCGAGCCCCGAAGTTAGTTTTCAGAACAACAAACCTGCAAAGAGCAATTCAGCACCTGAGCCAAACAAACATATGAGTCAGAAGAAAAGTCACAAAAAAAAAAGGCAAGAAAACCCTAAAATAAATGATTAATGAGAATGAGAAGGAATTTACCTAGCAGAATGACAAGCCCAGTTATATATAAAATAATCCTCGTTCCCCAGAGAGCTCCAGGCCACATGCAAAGGAATTAAACCTGTTCCTGTAGGGCGACACGGCCTGGCTAGTTAGGTAGAATAGGGGTGGCGTCGTCGGGGAGGGGGTTCCTTGCGGGTGCTCACTGGCCACAACGAAGAAAACCACGAGTTTACTCCGTACTCCTGTACTCCGAACTATTCTGTGTACGGAGAGTTATACAACAAACAGCGGAGGCTGGAGATAGGGAATAATGGTGACAGCAATAGAATATCTGGAGGGTTTAGGCCATGCCATGCCATAACAAAAACATTCACAGCAAGAAATGTATATATTTACAGTACTACCGTATGTACTCTGGATAAATATACTAACGAGAGAGAGAGAGGGGAAAGAAAAGAGAAAGGGAATTGTCCTTCCCCGAAACCATGTGGAAGAAAAAGTGGCTGAAGCAACCTACTGCGTACAGAATTGAACTACCACTGACATTAGCCCCTCGGCACCAGAACAAAAAGCCCAATAGGCCTCTCCTCCCCATGCCCTCTTCCCTAGGATCAACGACTCGACCAGCCAAGACCAGATGAGCCGGAGCCAAGCAAACTACCAAGCAATTAGGCTGGTCGAGATAGGCGGGACGAAGGAACAGGGTGGTGGGGATCGGAGGGAGGAGGGAGGGAGGGGAGGGGAGCAGGAGGGGCAGATCGGATTGTCATAAAGTAATATTGAAAAGACACAAGGGCAAGACAAATATCCCTTGAACAATCCCTTAACTCATTATCCCTTCCCCATATCAACTGTCGCCTGCTCTCGGGCCTCTATCCGCAGCTGACGGGGAGGGACATCGTGACGCTTGCATGCTGCGGGCAAAACAACAGGGCCGGATAATTTCAATCAAGGGAAAAAACCGCCATTCCTCGGCCTCATGTATTGGCAAGCTTGGGCCAGTGACTCAGTTCAGCCCTAAGGCTGGGCTTCTGGATAATAAATCTCGGCCGACGCAGTTCCAAGACAGGTACTACTCCGTATATACTCCGTAGAAGAAGTTGAAATAATCTGATGCTCAAGACGCAAACGGACCCCGAAGCTGGGTTGGACATTAATAATAATAATAAAAAAAAAAAAGAAAAGAAACGACGAAATACTATAAAATAGCCAAAGCTGGCATGGCACATGCAAATGCAAATACACCCTATCACATCAATTCTCGTTTAGCTAACTATTCATATCTTTCCATGCTGTAAAATGTACCCCGATATGTATGTAAGAAATATAAAACGCCACCAGGGGAAAAAAGGAGGACAAAACCAGTAGGAAAACTCCAACATTGCGCCTATCATATCGCATATTCAAGCCCACGAGGCCGGAGATGATAAATCAAAAGATCAAATCCCAATGCATGCAAGAGAATACCCTCCTCAACAAACACATAAGCACACAATAAAAAAAGAAAAAAGACATCGAATTGGCGGTGTACATCATAGGTATGCCCACCCCAGAAAAGCGACGCCTTTTCCCTTAATTAACCCGCAGCTAGTTCCCCTTGGCTCCCCGCATAGCCGACCGTCTCTTAGTCTCCGTCGTTGCCGTTGCCGTCGCGGTTGTCGTATCCCGGGGTTTATTATTCGATAGCTTGCGGTTCGCAGTGGCCAGAAAGGCCTCCTCGGGCGGCTCGTCCTCATCCCGCTCACCTGCTTTCCGTTTCCTCCCTTTCCCCTTGTTGGTGGATTTAGATGCAGACGGCGCATACTTAGCTTCCAGATCATCCAGGAACGCGGCGGCCCGGCTCTTCTGTCTTTGCTGAATCAGAGCAGCCAAATCATTCATATTACTGCCACTCCGCTTCGTCTTCGTCTTCGTCTGCGTCTCGCTCCGCTGCTTCTTCTTCCCGTTCAATTTCTCACCAACCCCCAACTCCTCCGCAAGCTCCTCAGCCTCTTCAGCCTCCCTTCTCGCCCTTGACAGCCTCTGCTCCCTCTTCCTGTCCGACTCCTGCGAAAACTTCGGCCAATCTTTCACCTCCCCCGCCCTGATCGCCGCGTTGATAGTATCGCGAAACCGCCCATCATCCTCCAGAACATCACTCAGCATAACCTCCTCATAAACCTTGTCCAGGTCACCTTTACACCGCTCGTAGGCGCTTAGAAGATCCTTCCGCTCCTCCTCGGAGCCCTGATACTCGCGCTTGATCTTATCGATAGCTTCGCCACTGACGACGGCGGAGAATTGCTCACGGAAGAAATCGACCCAGTTGAAGTTGTCATCGTCGAGGTCGAGGGATTCGGCTGTGTTTCCCGTTATGTCATAGCGGCGTCTGCGGCGCGGATCTGAAAGGATGGCGTAGGCAAACGCGACGTCTTGGAATTTTTTGTGCGCGGTTTCTTTGGATTCCGGGGGTGCCTTGTCTTTTGGTAGGATGTTAATGCATGTGACAGAGAGACGTGTAGCAAGGGGGGGGTATTTTCTTTACCGGGATGGTGTTTCAAAGCTTGCTTCCTATAAGCGGATTTTATCTGATCTGCTGTCGCCTTCTCGTCTATGTACAACACTTCATATGGATTGATTGAGGACGGCGGCTCCTCTGGTACGAGTTCATCTGGTGGTGACGGCATGGTATGCAACTAGTATTGTCCGGCTTTCTTATTGTGATTGGCAAATAACGAAATATATTTCCCTCAAATTTGAGAGCGGTCTTTAGGAAGTCGGAAAGATCTTGATTGAAGGAGATTAGGTAGAAGTACCCCGTAGCCCTTGTTCCTTTCGTCCCTCAAGTGTTGTGGTCGCGTTTCCTGTCCCAATAGTTAATCGATTGAACGCGACGTAAGGCGGAACATCAGTTCTTCCGATCTTCTTTGGGGCAGCTCTAGACTATGACGTCACCAGGCCTTGCAGCATCTACAAACTCTTAGCCAGGGCATTTTACACGAGAACAATTATAATAACAAAGCTATATATAAAGAATAATTCAATTAACCCCTCGATTCTTCCAATATCCACATCCAATTCACCCCCACTCATCACGATTCACCCACCTCTTTAAAACTTGAAATCAACAATTCCCCGCTAACCATGGACCCCGCCCTCACCTCCCACAAAAACGACTACCAAACCCACCTCCACTACCTCCGCGCGTGTCTCTCCCTAGCCCAACAATCCCCACCAAAACCCACAAACTTCCGCGTCGGTGCCATCCTCCTCTTGCGAACTCGAAAAGCACTCACCCCATCAACAGAAACATACAACGACGCAATCCTCTCAACCGGCTACACCCTCGAGCTACCCGGTAACACACACGCCGAACAATGCGCCCTGGCAAAATATGCAGCAAGCCATGGCCTGACCGAGGAGCGGATTGGGGACGTTTTACCACCACCGCCGCCATCTGCCTTTGTTACTCCGTCTCAAAGCCCTAATGACACTCCACAGCAGGAACAAAGGATAATCCTCTACGTCACCATGGAGCCATGCGGGAAGAGGTTATCGGGGAATACGCCGTGCGCGGCACGGATTGTTCAGACGAGACGCCGTTCGTCGCCGAGTAATACAGCTGCATCTAGTGTAAACGACAGTGCGGGCAGGGCGAGCCGCGGTGGCATCGACAAAGTGTATTTCGGCGTCAAGGAGCCGGGGACTTTTGTGGGCGGCTCGGTGGGCTGTGGAATGCTAGATGAAGCTGGGGTGGAGTGGGAGGTGGTGGAAGGGATGGAGGAGGAGATTTTGAAGCTGGCGACGGCTGGGCATGGGCAAGCAGGCGAGAAGAAGACGGAGAAGAAGGAGGAGGAGGCAAAGGTGGTCGATGGTGGGCAAGGGACTAATGTCGACGATATTACGGAGGAGGAGAGGAGGAGGCAGGCTGCGTTGCCGCGGAATCCAAAGAAGAGGATGATGGAGGGGCCCTTGGATTAGATCGGGATATTTTTCGTGCTGGGCTCTTATCTACTCATATTTGCCTTTTTTTTTCATTACAGGCAATTAGAGATGATGATTTGACTACAGATTTGGCGTGAATAGTTTATACTTTGTGAAAACAATACAGTACAGGATCTCATATAAATAACTGGTCTGTAAGTTAGATTCTCACCAATCACGACCACAGCCGCTTCTACAATACTCACACAGACTTACGAAGGCTACGTTGGCGTCTGAAGCGTGAGTGTTGTTGCCGCTATCATTGTGAATGGACCCATTGCCGCGCTTCTGTTGCACAAAATAGGACTTATCGGCTGTACAACACTATCAGTGTCCGTAGGTGTTAATATCGCGTTGATGGCATAACGGCATAACATACCAGTTTCCTACGGGGAGTTGGGAAGTAACAGTTTGTACCAAAAGGGCATTGTGTAGCTGATGAAAGACGTGGCCGTTATCGTTGCTGAAGCTGCTGCCGGGTCCCATTATACCGGAGTGTATTGCCATGGCGTTTGAATGTTGAGAACAAAAGAAATTGAAATGGGACAGAGAAGTTTTGTTCCGTTTTCCCAGTTGCTGGATTGCTCGGATCGGAGGTTGCGAGAGTGGCTGGGATATGGATCAGGAGAAACAGTAGTAGCCCAGGGGGATATTTTGGTGTTTTGAATGAGTGGGCAATTCTTGGTGCAAACAGGCTGTTATCCTTTGGAGTTGATCAGTTTGGCTGCCAGCCTACGCCCGAGTTGAACAAGTTCTCTTTATTTGGCATCAACATCGATTATCCCGACACCATGCATCCCGCATTCTGGACCCTAATGGGCTTCATGCAAGCCATAAGCACAGCAGATACGGTGTTGATTGGATCCCTGGTACAGTGCAAATGTGTCACACTGCAGCATTTAAGCGAACAAAAAATTGAAGTGAGAAGAGGAGTTGCAGCGAATAAGTAGCAGACATCTGCATCCGATTAACATAAATAGTACTCCGTGTTTTCATTTTACCTCGCACTTGACTAAAATTGCAGCAGTTCATTTGAAATGTTCCATCCCATCAAGGGAATGATGCCGCCAATGCGAAAGGAGGTCGCTAACAAGATTGATTCCGCAGATGTTGGCGGCGCTTATTGGATGTCACCTGACCACGCGTTTCACCTGAAGCCTAGCTTCCGCCTGTGACGCCAATCAATTTGGAGGAGCAGCCAACCCGCAAACATGGATGTCATATATTTCGTACTTTGTTCGACTGGATGTTCATTATTTCATTTTCATTTTGGACAAAAATGATTCTTTAACAGATAGCAGTGAGACTATGGAAATTAGAAGGAAGAAAATATAACAAGACAACGGGAAAAGGAGGAGAATAGGGAACTTTTCGAACTTCACATACCCCTGACCAGCTACACCAACACGCCCCCATCCCCAAACCCGCACCATGAGCCCATGGCAGATCACGACCACCGTGGGGCCATCCTTCCCCTCACCTACTATCCCGCCTTCTGTCACAAGGTCTCGCCCACCTTCTTCACCTGGGTGAAAATGGCTGCAGTCGATGTGCATCGTCTAAAGCGCCGGCCGGGATTCGAAGGCATGTTCTTTTCCGTAACTGCACTTTTCAGATGCATATGCCTATAACCTATACATATATATACTTACAGACGGTGAAATGAAATCTTTTTTTAATAATACTCCACAGGCCAAAACCTCTACTTCTATCTCAACCACCCCATCCAATTTATCTGCGCAGCAGGCATCATTGTTGCGCGCGACGAGCAAGAACACCGCTCTATCCTCGTTCTAGACGATAGCTCTGGCGCCTGTCTTGAGATTGTATGTTCGAAGAGTGTACAGGTGCCAAATACTAGCACCACCACCACTGACAAAATTAACGATGTCACCCCAATACCACCCACTCACCTGACGTCCACCACCCAGAAGCCCCTCAACATCACCCCGCTACTCCCCGGCGCCCGTGCAAAGCTCAAGGGTACCATTTCCTGTTTCCGCGGCATGTTCCAATTACATCTCGAGCGCTATGAGATACTGCCTGATACGAATGCAGAGGTACGCTTCTGGGATGAGAGGACGAGGTTTCGGGTGCAGGTGCTTAGTATGCCGTGGGTGGTGGCGCACGAGGAGGTGGAGAAGCTGAAGGGAGAAGCGGAGGGGGCGGCGGGGGCGATGGCAGCGCAGAAAGGGGGAGGAAAGAGCAGTGATGGGAAGAGTCTAAACATGGACGGGTATGTGGTGGCGAGGAGAAGGAAGGCAGAGAGGGGGAGGGAGAGGGAACGGGAACGGGAACGGAGGAGGGTGGAGAGAGAGGAGAAGGATCGGTTAAGGATTCAGAGGAGGTATGAGAGGGAGGAGGTGGTTAGGGAGAAATTGGCGAGGAGGTGTAGGGAGAAGAGTGCACTGGTTAATGAGAAGGGGAAGAAGGGAACGTGGGATAGAAGGGATGATGTGTGAAAGGGTAAAGGGTTGGATGTGAGCGCCTATTATTTTACCCATTGATTTGTAGGGAAAATGAGCTAAATGAAAAAATTATTCATCAAGTCAATTTCAGTTATTTTTAAATTACTCTCATAAAGCCAAAGATGGAATATTCCGAAAGAGAAAGAAGGAAGGCATCAACGTAAATGGAGGTAGAAATGTTTTAAGGTAGACACATGAGAACATCAAACGAAACCAAGAAGGCAGTAATGAACTAACCAACCGAAATTCCCAGAGATATTATATCCCAAACAAATCCAAAAAAGTGAGCATATGAAAAGGTATGTGCATACACACTTGGTTATGGTCAAACAGATATACTAAATGTGCGCCCAGCAAAGAAAACTCAAGGAAATTCAGCGCTCACAATACAGTGGCAATTGCGTCCAACCTCAATGAACAATACCTCCTCACCACCATTTGGAGCCCCCAAAGGTTGTCAGGCTATTTTCACAGGGAGATCACCTTGGGTCGGGTGGGACTCCGTGGCGACCCTGAACTGTGCTCAGAAGCCCCCAGCCTCGGGAAACAGCCCTGCATTCACACTTAATGCCCCCAAACCCCACCTACCCAGCCCCCACGCCAGTTGTAAGCCTCATCATCCCCATTCCAACTCCCGTCGGAAATGTCATCTGCATACCGCTCTACCCTACTGCGAGACTGCGAAATCCTCAAACTCGATCCATTCACATAACCACGCGTATCCCTTCCACTTCGAGTCTCAGTATTCCTGTCCCTCTGTCTATCCCCATCTCTTAACCGTTCATGAGTCCAGCGCTCCCCCTCGTCCTCACCCCCGCTGTCCTTCACAAGGTACTTAAAGACGCCGGTATCGACATATTCTCCATCTTGTCCCGTGATGTGACGGGGATTCGATGTCGTCGATGTGTGACCGCTACTAGCAGCAGCATGCAACTCTGTTCTCGAACTCGATCTCAATCCATCCTGTCGATAACTTCCATTATATTCAGTCCCAGAGGTCGTGTAGTCCTTGCTTCTGTGGTTATCACTGTTGGCATCGTAAGCTCCCACGGGAGGACTTAGGTTGCCTTCATTAAGGTTATTTGTGTTTCTAATGCCGAAAGGCTCACAATGCTGCTTGCAACAGTTGTGACGATAATGGTCAAAGTCATCATTATGGGCGCTAGTTCGTGTATTAACAAACTCAACCTCCCGCGAATCTTTACGCACATTCCCTCCGCCTGGCTGGGTCAGATAGATCTCTCTCACAGGCTGGCTGGAGTATGGCTGTGGCGGTTCGCCCATGCCATACCCCGGGACACGATTTTGTTCGTGCGGTTGCCCGAAACGAGGTTCCGGGGTGGTTTTATTCGTTATTGTCGTTGTGTCTCCAAACAAACCACCCTGGCGAAGGGGAGCTGTCTCAGCCGGTACACCAAGGAATTTTGTTGTCATTGGCGTCGTCACGAGGTTGTCATCACAAAATTTGGCAATGATGTTCTCCAGACGCTCTCTTCCACGGAGATCTTGATACCCAGGAAAGGAAATGGCGGGAGCATCTTTCGGAAACCAATTCGACCTTGGATGTTCTGATGATAGTATTGGAAAACGCCACACTAATCGATGCAAACTTTCATATAGTTGGGCTGGATAGGCGCGGACGACGCAGTGCATGAAATCAGTAAAGCCATTCCTCGTGAGCCCAGGTATACTGGGTGGTTGGTGAACAGAACATTGGACCAGATGGTGCTCTAGTCCGAGATCGCAATAAAGCCGCGATAAATTTATGTTTGGTAACCTGAATATAGCTAATACGTCCCAGTCAGCTATGGTATCCAATCACTAACACCGGGTGAAATGCCTACCTTTCCAACGAAAAGAGTGAGGGACACTTTGCATTTCCTCAAAATATTTCCACATGTCGTCCGGCGTTTTCAGAACAGGTGCCTCATGACTTGTACTTGGATCGGCTTGAAACTAAAATAGTTATACTTAACTTTCCGCGCATATAAACTATAGTAATTATAATCATCAAATAAACTCGCCACGTGGCATTCGTATACATACTGCGTAGCGCCCAACCGCATCCAGTACCTCCACCATATCTAGAGTTGGCCTACCATTGCTCTTGAAAAGCGGGTGCCATTTTATGTCCCGTGGTGACTCCTCCATCTCCTGAGGTGGCGTCTTATTAAACATAGAGTCCTTTGGTTGCTGCTCAGCTCTGAGACTTTGTTGTGGGTCACCCAGGCTTCCCAAAAAACGAGAGGCGTAGCCTGTACCAAATTTATCGAGGGGATAATCGCACTTTATCGGCACCGGTGTGTTTCCAAGTAATTGAGAAGTGACCGGAGCAATGTGTGGGTCACGGGAGAGTTGCTGCTGCGGTTGGGGTTCGTAGCCAGCGGCTTTGCCCACGGGAAACGATCCCGGAATGTGAGGAATGGCATTCGGCATCGGTGGAGATGGAGATGGAGATGGAGATAGCGATGCTGGTCGCGCTTGCGGTATTGGCGGATACACGGACTGATATGTAGGATTTGGTCGAGAATGCAGGTTCCAGTTTGAAGGCTGATGCCAGAAGGTGGGTTTGATCGAAGAACCCGTATTCCATCTCCGATCCCATTGCAGCCCATGCTGGTTGCGATCGCTATCGAAGGCCATCCCGGCACAATCGGTAAGAACCTGCCTGCGCTATCAACTGATTCTCTCAAACCTTGAATTTGCGTATGGCGAGGTCGTGCATATAGGAGAGAGAGTGGCTTGGGATAAGCTGCTGTCACAGCAAATCTGAAGGCTTGATGTACTTGGCTTGATAGCAAGATCCAGTGGCCTTTTCAGTGACAATGCGTAAGAAGCAGATAAATGTTCTTAACAGATGTTCATAATGAAGTTGTTGAGTTGATGGAAAATGCTCTATCAGATACTCAGATGAGCAGCGAGGCGAAGGGTAGTACTTAAAGAGATTCAGCCAGCAACACACTAAGCTGTGACGCATTGTGGAGGCAGTGGAAATCTCCCTACCTTAACCTAACGTTCATTATGGAGACCGCCATCTTGAAACGGTTATACCCCGTTGTCTCTAGGAGCCGTTCCGTGCGCTGGGCACAAGCGAAACAAAGGACTTATTTAACATCGCGTGGGGGGTAACGGTTGTTTATATAGTAAAAGGAATATCCCAGGCTTCCACCAGAACTTTCAAAGGTGACTCCAGACAACAATTGGTTGAAAAATTCCGAAAAAAGCAGAAAAAGAAAAAGAAAATAAAAAACTAGGTAGATCTTGACAGAGAGATAACATCCTTGCGGGAAAGGGAAAAAAAGAAAGAAGAAAGAAATATACGTGTGTACCCCGTAGGCTCAGCACTCAAACCATCACTACAAGGTCATATCAGATATAACAAGGCAGAACATGGTCTCTTGATGCAGCCTACTAGGGAGACGAACCGATGTGTGCATGCGCTTTTCCCCAGTTTGGGGGACAAACCCATAGGACTCAAAACCATGCCAGAGTAGCGCGGCATTCTCCCGATCTAATGGCAAATAAAAAGCTGTCCCAGCAACCAGCTCGCTTTTCTGCTTGAAAATTAGGTTTCGGGTTCCGTAGCAGCTTAGATTTAAAGTTGGGCCGAAAAGGGGAAATTTCTTTAATAATGTCCCGTTTAATGCAACAACCTAGTTATTGCTTTAGAAAATTAAAAAGAATCAACTCGCTGGAGCAACCCGGCCAAAATTGTCATGGTAGTGTGGCCGTTGCTGGTTAACACGAATTACACAAACCAATATCAATGGAGTAGTTAAACAAACCGCCTACATTTGAGGAATGAGGGCTTTTTTCTCCTTTTTTCCCGCCTTTTTCTTTTTCTTCAAACAATCACCTTGTTCCCATGGGTGACGAACCACGAAGTAGTTTTTGAATTAGTCAAAATGGGCGGAACTGATTTTGACCTAAATGTAATTTTGCGGGTCATCGTCCTCATCATCATCGTCGTCAGATTCAATGGTAGCAGCGGTTGGCTGAGGGCGACGCATACTCGGGGCCTCACTTTTCGGGAAACGAGCGCCCTGCGTACTCACATCAACATTAAAGAAATTCATGAGAGGCAAAACATAGAGGTTATAACTGCGGGGAATAGAGAAAGAAATCAAAAGGGAAAACAAAAATCGTCAAAGTTCAACATACAGGGACTTTCGCAAAACCACTGCGATTGTCTCTTTCTTTCGGGTGGGTTTGTTTGGTGCTCCCCGTGCTCCGAGGCACAATACCCCAACCCTCCCACCCGCTATGCATCGATGGGGCAACGGACGGGGCCTCAACAGTGCGGATATGAGGATTGCCTTGAGGGTCGAACGCGTTGAATTTGGTTCCTTGGCCTGCGTTAGATGCTTCGGTCTGAGGGCGTCTCCGTGGCTGCTCAAGCCAGACTCCTCCACCACTAATACCGCCAGAAACGGAGAACTCCTCCTCGCTATCGACATCGTTGGTGTTTCCGATACAATAGTCTTTGTCAACGGATTCTTCCCGCCAATAAGCGTTGTGGCCGATTGAGTAACCGTTAAAAAATGCTGTGGTAAAGTCGCCTGCATGACTCTGGCTGAGACTAGAAGTGGCTCCAAAACTGGTCCCATCATCAATCGTTTCCCTGATGTCTTCAGAAATAGGTTCTCTTTCTAAGTGTCCCTGGACACAATTTTTGCATCTCTAGAAGGAAGGCTCCTATCAGAATTAGGCAATAAGATATAATAAGGTTGGAGTGGCCAACCAGCCAACGTACTGCATTATCCGGATCATGGCGCTGGTTCTTGCTAAAATACTCCAAGGCCATTGTTGTGTCACAAACGCAACATTTGAGCTCGACAACCTGACCAGACATGCAATTCATGCAGCCAGCGTACTTTTGCCCCGTAATTCCATTGCAACCAGACTTGAGCATCCCCTTGGAAAGCTCCTCAAGCTGGCGTTTGGAGAAGGCTGCCTGTTCGCGGATCTTCTTGCATACCTTGCATTTTATCCTATTATGTGTGATATTAGAAATCTATTTTGATGCATGCCATAGTTGGCCCGTGGGTGGATTCAACTCACTTGTCGGGGATTTTGACGGAAGAGAGACTATTTGTTGCATTAGTGTTGCTTTCCCAGGGTACAGAAACTCGGGTTAACAACTTACCGCCGTCCATATGTTACGTAGTCAAAGCCCTTTTGTGGTGCCATGGTCTCTCGAGTTTCGGTGTGGTGTGTGCGATGGATCTTGATGAATGTTGCAAGCTGGATATCAAGTTCAGAAAGGATGGTAAGATAGGAAGGATGTGAGAGGGACGTGGACAGATGTTTATAAATGGAGAATCTAGCAAATTTTGAAACTGGAGTTCATTCACGCAAACAAACTCGCCAGAGTCGAGTGAATATTGAAACAAGCAGCCAAAAGCTTGCTGCCTTTCTTGAGCGCGAGACCAGTAAATGTTGTGTGAACATTCCCTTTCTAGAGAGAAGTTATATGAAGGGTTTCACTCCATAGTTTGCTTGCAGCAACGCATCATCTGTTGACATCAATCAAAAGATCATCAAGCCAGCACATATATATATATTCTCCTTCCATTGTCATTTTCGTCAAGAAGACAGCATTATGCAGCCTGCCGATGAACGTCTTTCTTGTTCGCCCCAAATTTGCTCTAACAGAACCATCTCAACTCACCAAGATGCGTCGCGAATTCCCCTTTGAAAGGGAATCCGCTGTAGGCCCGCGAAAGAAGTCTAAATTTTTGACCTTGTGATTTAGATTTTCTGAAGAACAGCCCTTAAGCTCTGTTATTGAAACTGGATTGACGTAAACGGTGGTGCAAACATGTTTATTCCAGGTGGAAGATTTTCTGTGATATCCAACCTGTTACTAAGAGCTTGTAAACATGCATTTGAAACGCAGTCAAGCCACGAGATATATATGAATATATATATGTGTGTGTGAATATAAATCAACAAAGGAACGACAAGTACTTATGCTGCCTCATTGGCCCACGAAAACAATTCGTCACACTGGTCCGCTCGTTTTTGCGCCTGGTCAGACCCAGCCGTCCACTCAAGGCAAGGCTCCTCTTCCAGCATAAATACTGCCCCGCACCCCTCATTTGTTTTGGTATTATCTTGATGTATAAAAATACATTCCATCACTGTGACCTGCCGCCTCTTCACATTTATTTTAAATTTTCTAGATTCGAGGAATAACCAGCAATATCAAAAAAATCTTTTTGTGAAATCGCCCTTCAACCCAAACATTGAGAACAAGATGGCCAAACCCATCACCATTTCTGTCACCGGTTACACCGAGATAAACCGAGATCCAGAGCGAGCTGTCCTCAGTTTCGCCGTAATACACAAAGCCGCCGAACAAACCACTGCATCCAGCAATATCGTCCAAACCTCGAAGGCCGTCCAAGAGCTGCTTGAGACCTATGCGCCCAAACTTCCCACCGGAGAAGCCACCTCGGACGCCGCAATTACTCACTGGAGCATGACGAACATGTCCACTAGTTCCTACCAAGACCAAATCGACAAAACAACTGTATTCGAGGCGACCACCTCGTTCACAGCCAAATTCCGAGACTTCGATAAGCTGGGGAGCGTCTCATCGACACTCAGCGTGATACCAAACGTGAGTATAAAGTCCATAAGATGGATGTTAACGGACGCAACAATATCATCGCTGGTGTCGGAATGCCGAATTAGCGCAGCTCATAATGCGCTGGAAAAGGCGAGGGATTATGCGAAGGCGTTTGGATATCAGGATGTGCAACCTTACGAAATTTCGGACAATGGTTATGGGTTACCAGTGGCAAGCTCGGCGAGCATGATGAGATCGAGGAAGATAATGCGCGGGGTTAGGCATGAAGAACAACTACTGTTGACATTCCGTCCTGAGGAGGTATCGATGAATTCGTCCGTTACTGTTAAATTTAACGTTGTGTGATTTGGAGGATAAGTAACGAGTTGGCGCTTTTTGGCCCGGGAGAGGGAAACGTTGTTGTTCATGTGCCCTCTTTAAATCGTACATTGTACATGAATTGATGGCTTTCTTCCTCTCGTGAAGTTTGAAGGGTGAAAATATCCTTGAGCTTGCGTTGTTCATTTATGCCTAGCCAATAGGTATTTCATGCCCCTTTATCTTAGCAACAATATCTCTGGCAAAGGCCACCGCTCTAGAATTCAATTTAATAAAGACGTATGTTCGCCTGACAACATATAGCAGTAACAAGGGATAAGTATATACTTGTCCCACGAGTTCCGGCTCGATTGTGTGTACTAATGCTGGATCGCAGCTAACTATATGAAACTTGAAGGTTAGTTAGGAAGCTCTTCCCAAGTCTGTCGGAACCTGTTACGTTGAGGGTATAGGATAACAATAATAATCAGGGTTGGAGGGGAGAGGTGTGTCGAAGCGGTTGGGGATGTTTGGTGTGGTAAAAGCTGGAACTATATCGTCCCATATCTGGACTTCGCACAGCTTCATCCTGTCCTGAATTACTTGATATCGCACCGCCACCATTGATCTGCGCTATCTCCCGCGGCCCTTTTATCGATTGATGGTATCCATCAGCATTGCCAATTCCCCAAAGAAACGGAATCAAAGCCCTAGATAGAAAATGGCACCATCATTACGTTTGAGTCCTAGACAAAAATTGAGTTTCGAAAAGATACAAAGGTTATCATACCTAGCTTCAATCAATCTGTATTCTCGGCCCCTTTGCAGGGGATAAAGATTCTGATTTTGTCTGAACCGACCTTTTCTGCCACGGAAGCCAAATGGACGCCAAATGATAACAGCGCAAGAGTCATGCCACCCCACCAAGCCACCTCTTGGTTGTTTGAAGACCTCGTAACATCCATAATGGGAATCCTAGATTCCCTTGATACCCAATCTCAAAAGCGGCGTCCCTCGGCAAATTTTCTCGATGGTGTTACATCACGTTCGTCGGATAACACTGTACATCGCCTTACCTAACGCTATATGTAAAGAGGTTAGGGAGGTTGTGGATATCGTTGTTCTTGTGTGTGTTGAGGGCATATCGAATTGCAATATCATGTGTTTGCTTGGCCATTCAAACTTTGCAAGCATCATATTCCTTACCAGATCGTTAACCGCTCCCACCCACAAGGCATTGGAGGTTCAAAAGTGAGTATATTGCCCGTCAGTGTTTTGAAGACTAACAGATGGAAATAATTTATTTCTCAACACTATCGGGACTTAGTTAAGCAGGGGGTATCATCGTGGATCTATATGCCCTTTTTGGGTTCGGGAGTTTCCGCAACGGGCCGTCGATAGTTTGCCGCGCGGAAGAGCACAGGCGATGTGCTGTTCATAGCTGGAACTTACGGAGTACTCCGTACACTCTGCCTAATCCAGCGACAACAATGCATTCATCACCACCCGGCCGCTTGAAAACTCGGGTATCCAAGTTCATGCATTTATGTTTTATGACGAAGTATGTGAGCAAAGTGCAAGTTTACTCGACCATCATTGTGTGAAGAGCTTGGGAAGGCTGAGGTGATCAGGCTTCCGCTTCCTTTTGCTCTGACGATTAGAGTTGGCACCAGAGTGGTAGTTTAAGGCAAATCTCCATGGTCTAATCTACTCAGTAAGGTACTCCGTACCTGTGGCCTGATGATGGGCAGACAAAGATGCTCTCTTTCCATCTTCCCTCGTGAGGTGATGGCTAAGAGTCGTGGGTGAGCCAGATAAAATGACGGCGTAATCCATAATAGGGGGCACTAGTTCCCAGGTACCAGGTAATCCTGCCCTCGCTTCCCAGGAGGTCCGTGTTAAGTCATTCCGAGAGCCTTCGAGAAAAAAATAGAAATCCCAATAAAGGACGAGAAGAAATGAAACAGGACCAAAGAAGAAGGGAATAATAATGATTAGCATATCAAGCCGGATATCGACTCAAGGTTGAGCATCATTGTCACCAGGGCCATTCAACATGAGAAACGAACCTCGAGCGGGTCCCAGTCGGTCGGATGAGACAATTAGAAGGATAAGCTTGATGATTTTGTTTGCTTTTTCTGCGTTCGTCACGATAGCATTCTGAATTATTTTCATGGGATTTATTGCTCACATCCGCAAAGTTTCCTCTCTCTCCCAATGGCGCTCCACTCGATCGTCCGAACCATTGCTCATCGAGAGTTGAGCTTCTCATTAGATTCTAACGGCGAACTCCATCAGTTCCGAGTTTTGGGAACATCCTCTTTTGCAGGCATTATCGCTCATCCAGACATCATGATCGTCCTGAATTATTTACGGCGTAATCTTACTTGACAAGCCGCCAGCTTTTCCTCCGTTTGTTCTGGGCCTAGTTAATAAGGAAACAAACTCGAAAACTTGTCGGGCGATCACGGCTTTAAGACAAGTTTTTTTTTTCTGTGACCGCTGCAGCCCACCGGCCCTGAGGCTAATAAAACGTGTTTGCCAAGGGGTGGTTACAGGAAGACAGCTCTACTCGCAACGATGGTTCGTTGTGACCGAGTTTCACACCGTCTTCGTTTAGTTGGCCAGAGTGGAGAAGATGTTGTAGCCCTCCACACACCCATCGTCCCATTCTGTCATTGTGCTCCGTACAGGACTCTATGTTCCTCCTCCTCCTTCCTCATTGCACAAATTTCTCAAGAAGGAACAGGACATGCATGTTATTTAGGCACCGTTGGCGGAGCAAGCCTCTCCACCTTGCTGGAATGAGGAGTGAGCTAAATATGAAAAGAGGGCCCAGGGGCAGGACCTGTAGGTTCAAGCCCCCAAAAGCAAAACCCGAGCCCGCAAAAGTGGAAATGAGACTAGGTATCAACCCGGGAGCCGCGCACACTAAAAAGTCGACTAAAGTCGCTCCTCATCAAAGAGAGGATTTCTCCTGAACCAGGTCAGGAAAAAGAAAATCCTGGGACCCTCTTTCTTTAAAGATTCTTCCCAACAGCTTGCTGAGCTTGCTCTTTTAGTTCACTGCTTAGCAGACTTTTGATTAAAAAAAATAATAAATTTACATATTTCCAACAATTTTGCTGCAGCAGCAACATCAGCAGCAAACAATGTACCAAAACAATGGAGGCAAAAATGAAAGAGAGGCAACAAAGTAATCATTTTGCAACCCGCTGGTGGTGGTGGTGGTGATAGTGGTGTCTGATATCAGGATCACCATGCATTGCAGCAAAAAGACCCCAAGCTGCACAAAGCTGACAACGTTATTTTGGACAGAAAAAGGCGCAAACGCCCCACAAGTTTGATTGGCGGATGCCCACACATGACCAGATATGATGGAAAAGAAAGAAGCAGGAGCAAGCAGAAGAAGAGGAGACAGAGTAAGTTTACCCGCTGCCCACCGCAAAAACAAACAAACAGAAAGAAGGAAAAAAGGAAGAAAGGCGAGATTTTCACATTTTAAGTAGTTCTTATTGGTCGAACCTCTCCCCGCCACTTCTGTGCTTTTCTCATTGGCTCTAGATCGCCCTATTTATTTTTTAATGCCTTCTTGCTACTCCGGAGTTACTAGTTACCTGTTTTTCTCGGTTTTTTGAAATTGAACATAGCGACCACGATGGGACCTTAGCGTGTTGCGTTTTATTTTACTCAGGCAAAGGAATAAGTGACACGGTGTGTGTTCACCAACAGAGAAAGCCAACAAGTGGAGTACGGAGTACGGAGTACTCTGTACGGAATAACCAAAACTAGAACCAGGTGAAGTACCCGTGTATTTATATTTGTGGCTGGTGTACCTATTATTTTCATAATTAGATTATTTATTTATTTATTTATTTATTTATTTATTTATTTATTTATTAAGGTGTTCATTTTATTTTTTGAGCAGGCAACAAGGCTGTTTTTCTTTCCTCTCAAGGGGACGAGCGCTCGTCTGCTTAACCCAGGTCCCCAGACGCGGTACGGAATACAGGGGTGAGCAATACGACGGATGATACGATGACAGCGGTACGGCTGAACCCGTGCCGTCCTGGAGCCGTTTTTCGTTCCCTCTTCAAAGAGAAAGAGCAACTTACCCTGTAGGCTGATGGTAATACAGGTAAGATACATGGCGCGTTCAGCTTCGGTACAGTATGTACTCCCCGTACGGAGTACGGAACAGACCATAATTCTTAAGAACGTATTTTTGCTCCTCATCCAACGCCAGGTACCGACTGTAACATGAGATAAGTGTGTGTATCACTTTGTCGGTATGATGCTTCGGAAAACCTTGCTGCCATCGGGTTCAAACGGACCTATATTCATCTCTCTGCAGCCTGTGGGTTGAAGAAAGAAAGGGAAAAAAAAAAGGAAAGAATGCGTTGACTGTTTTTCTGCATGGATGGGGTTCAAGGGACATCCCAGAGAGGAAAAATGCCAGCAAATATGGAGCATAGCAACAACACCACCAATCCCACCCAAAACCTGCGAAGGTATGTATGTACTCAGTACCGCGTACATTTTGCGCAAAAGGTGTAGCAGGTTTTGGTACAGAAGGCTGGTAGGGGAGGGAGTTGCAGCCTGGTAGCAAATCAAGCTCCAACCAGCCAAAAAGTCCCAGAGGCAAGTTAATGCAGACGTGCCTGAAACTGTACTCCAGCTTCGATATTCAGGCGCACACTTCTGCCCTTTTTCTTTTTTTTCTTTTTCGGCTGCTTCCCCCTCAAACCTCAATCAAGGTTTGAGTAAAAATGTCGGCCTGCTGCGTGGGGTAAAGTTGAACCATGGTTCACTGACAATATACGGAGTATGCTGGAGGTAAACTTTCAGGCACAAATCAAAATGAGCTATCTCAAAAGTCAATACGGAGCATATCAAAACAACAAGAAAAGAAAAAACCCTAAATCAAAATATACATACGGAGTACGGAGTACGAGGCTGGTTTTGACAGGTGACACTCTCCAGCAATGCACTTTTTTCTTCTCCCTCGTGGTTGAAAGCTAGGATATATCCTGGATAGGCAAGGAATTCGCAAGGATTAGTTAAAGTACTCTGTACCCAGTAGGGAGTTTCGTTGCGAGTTGTCCTGTCGTCGCGGGCCAAGCAAGCCAAATAAACCCTTCCCTTATTTTGATGTCTTATCAACATGCCTGGGCATCTACTTCGTAGCTCGCACATAAAACTGGCAGGCCTGTTGCTTTTGGCCTGTAACTGTTTGACCAGCCCCCCTGGGTGAATCATCAAAATAAAATTGATCCTGGAGGCAATCAGCAAAAATGCGAAAGGGGCTGTTTACTAATATCCGTGGGAGAGCGAGATACTAATAATCGTTGACACATCGCGTGGTATCAGGGTAACCGGTATTAATACCAGTACGGGGAATCGCGCTGTCCTGTCCGGTGTAAATATGCGTGTCCAGAACCACTCGGGCTCCCCTCATTTTGTCTCATGTTTCGTCCATTGTTCGCCAGCGAGAAAGGGCTCTTTTGTCTGGGGAAAGGCAAAAAACAAGACTTTCACTTTTTTGAGTAAAATTACTCCTCAGCTCCTCAGAGGGGCTGACATATTTAGGTAACCCTATCGACAGAGTGTGTCGCCCTGGATCATCGAAAAATTGATAACAACAACACACGACCTGTTCACGTAATGCTGCGCTTGAATTAATTTCGATTATGTGTATCGACTAGCCAGCGGGGGTGGTGATTCGATAACAGGGCTAGTAACAAGCCTCATCATACGGTTGGTTGACTAGAGCCCTCCAGTCATAGCTCTCGTTGGAGTCTGTTTGGGACCAGTAGGTGGGTACGCAGTTCGAAGTCAGGCCCTGGAGGAGACGAAGTGATCTCCACCGCCAGACCGAAGCCCTCCCTGGAGACACTCCGTTTCCAGGGGCTTGTTCGCAGAGCACTGAGCACAACAGGGTAGCGTCAAAAAAGCAGACGATTAGCAAAACCAGACCCCGACGAAGAAAGCCAGAAAAGCCAGAGCGGAACACGCTAGAGAAGCCAGAGGCCACTCCTCTCATTTAGCGGCACCCTATCCAACGGATCCGCTCCCGTTGGCCTGGTCAGTGTGGTGATGGTGGTGGTGGTGGTGTGGTTGGTGTGTCTTGAGTCTTTCTTCCCTCCTCTCCTGCCCAGGACTGAACTTCGAAGTACTGACCGTCAAGTGCATCCAGCACCAACACCTACCTCATTTCAACCCCATCCCATCTCACCTCATCTCAGCTTAGACTCTACCTCCACCTCTCACTCTCCATCCCTCCCTCTCTCTCTGCCTCTCTCACTCTCCCTCAATCCGCACTATTATTCTTCCTCTTCCTTGTTTATCTTCTTCCCATGCTTTTCTGTTTCCATCCTTTCCACTCACAACCCGTAATAATACACCCACCTGCCCTATCTGCAGCCATCCCACCCTCGTTCAACCCTCTACCCTCGCGCCCCTGGTTGGAAGAATATGGTCTTATCTTGCCTCTACTTCCCGTTCCTCCCTAGGCATCACAATCTTTCGTTTACTCTCTCCATCGTTGACGGAGGACAAAAAAGTTACCATTGCCTTTATGTCCCAAGGGTCGGACGCCAATAGAATCTCTGTTACCTTATTACAGGACTGCAATCGCCTTGAAAGGATGCTCGCACACTATTAATTATTTTATCCTCGTCAATCCCCCTAACGACCCATCGCACCTACACCACATACATACAACCTGAAGGGGAGGTTGCTTTGCGTCCTGGTTTCTCAGAGTTTGCCTTTCAAGGGTATGGTTTATCTCTCTCCGGCTGGACCTGCTCGATGCGTTCTATTTACTAATGTGACTGCGGCTTTTCGTGCCCAACTAACAGGGTTCACGATTTGACACCCGTTGAACTCTATCTATCTATCCATAATATATCTGCAGGCAGAAAAACACAGACCATACATACACAATGACGGTGACCTACGATCAATCGTACCGGAATGCTAATATGGGGACCGCCACCCTCGAAGAGAAGTTCGAAGTGATGAAGGAAATTGGGGATGGAAGCTTTGGGAGTGTTGTGCTCGCTCGAACGCGGACGGCAGGCTCTCATGTCGCGAGGAGGGGGACAATGGTGAGGGATCCTCCTTTTTTTGGGTTTCTGCGCGACTTGGTTGATAATTATATCGATATTACTGCGAAAGGCAAATCAATTTATTAACTTCTTTATGTTTTTCCTCCTTTTGACAGATCGCGATAAAAACGATGAAAAAGACCTTCGAATCCTTTTCGCAATGTCTTGAGTTGCGTGAAGTCATCTTTCTACGAAGCCTTCCCCACCACCCCCATCTCGTCCCCGCTCTCGACATTTTCCTCGACCCTATGAGCAAGAAATTGCACATATGCATGGAGTATATGGATGGGAATCTTTATCAGTTGATGAAGGCTCGGGAACAGAAATGCCTGGATTCAAAAACGGTGAAGAGCATATTGTTTCAGATATTATCCGGTTTAGACCATATCCATGCGCATAACTTCTTCCACCGAGATATCAAGCCCGAGAACATACTGGTTTCGAGTGCTGGTTCTGGCGATTCATCTGCATTCAGTCGCTTTACTCCCCCGTCAACACCATCGACTTTAACTGTGAAAATCGCCGACTTCGGGCTTGCCCGGGAAACACATTCGGCGGTACAATACACAACCTATGTGTCTACGCGGTGGTATCGTGCACCAGAAGTTCTATTGCGGGCAGGAGAATACTCTGCCCCTGTGGATATGTGGGCAGTTGGAGCAATGGCGGTGGAAATTGCTACCTTGAAACCTCTCTTCCCCGGTCGGAATGAAGTTGATCAAGTCTGGCGTGTTTGCGAAATCATGGGAAGCCCAGGTAATTGGTACAGTAAGTCAGGGAATAAAGTTGGCGGGGGAGAGTGGAGAGAGGGTGCCAGATTAGCTCAAAAATTAGGTTTTTCATTCCCAAAGGTAATGCACAAAACCCTATCTTGAACATCAAAAAATGAATGATTATTTGGGGGTTACAGATATGCTAATTACGTGATAGATGGCCCCCCATTCTATGGAGAGCATTCTCCAACCTCCACACTGGCCAGTTGCATTTAGCAATTTTGTGACTTGGTGCCTGATGTGGGATCCGAAGAGCCGACCAACCTCATCCCAGGCTTTGAATCATGAGTATTTCGTGGACGCAATTGATCCACTTCGGCCAAAATCCTCCCGCTTACTTGGCCGGAAACAATCAGACAAGAGCTTCAAGTCAGGCGCACGGGATATTCACGAATCCCCTGCTCTCTCGGCCAAAGCATCCTGGTTCCGAAGATCCTTGATTGGGCGAGACAGTCCTGCTCCCGTGCTTGAGGAGGACGAAGTTCGTCGACCCCTAGCAGTGCCCTATAATACTGTTCCGGAAGTGCAGACCACTAAGCCTAAGCCAGTTGCAAATAAACGTGCTACGTGGACGAATGGCGCACCCATGCCAATCCTTCCATCCATTCGCCCAGTCTCCCCCTTATCTAATGCTGTTACCGCACAGGCTAACTCCAGGATATCCCACGCCAACGATGGATCCGCTGCAAATCATGTCGAAAATGGCAAAAATTCGAAAAAGATTGGTCGACAGCTGTCGGTGAACTCGAACGGCAATCACTATTCAGATATCCATCGACAAGAAGCAGAGCGAGCGCTTAATGGAGGTGGGGGTTTAGCAACCCCCGCAAGTGCCACCAAGGAAAGTTTCTTTTCTCACCTTCGAAAACGCGCCCGCAGACTTTCTGGCAGGAACCAAGGAATTTCGAACAACAGCCATAACCACAACGCTGACGATATCGAGGCCAATGCTGGATGTGTTCCCTGGTCGAATCGTTCCTCTATGGCCCTGGATTCGGTGAATCTTGCGGACCAAAAGCCCGGTGCTGATTTTGCGGAGTTGGATAAGGCCCTACAAAATGTGCGATATAGTCTGGATATTTCATCACCTAGTCTGCCCACCCACCTTGCTTCACCGACCACTACCAATACCCCATCAAATCGACAGTCGATGCCACAAGGACAGTCTGTACGTACTACGGAGAATTATGCGTCTAACCCAACTTCAGGTCCAATATCCAGCCGGACACGGCGGGCGCTTCAACTCTCTACCCACCCGGTTAATCGATATGAGACACCCGAGGAGGAGGACGAACTACTTCACGAGGTGCTCCATTCCACCACCAAGGCTGCACGACACCTTGGTCAGCGATCAGTAACCATGGACGATGTGACCCGCGATGTCATCCTCCAGAAGGAGAAATACCAGTCGATCCGTGCAATCAACCCCAGCAGCCCTGTATCGAACCCGTACCCGACGCCTTCGCCGTCGGCCAAGTGCGACGGAGTATTCTTCGGGCCGGAAGCATTGACCCCATCAAAGCCATTGAGATTGAACAAGGTCCAGAACTCCGATAAGCACGAGCCCACACGACAATGGCCTACTCCTCCGTACGACGAAAACCAATGGGCCGAATCTGCTGCAGAAAGTATCTTCGCCGCAGCAGGATCTACTTTCCGGTAGTTTTAAGGCAGTGGTTCGTTTGCTGCCTCCATCTGGATGATACATGGCTTAATACGTTATTGCAGCTACGCTCCCGACTCTCTCAAACAAGCACGCCTCCGCTCATTTGCCTCATTTCCCTTCTTTTCATTCTTCCAACCTTCGCGGGCTAAAAATCTCCTATTCCTCTCACCCTTCCTTGTACACTGAATCTGGTTTGGCGTCAGGTTGAAGGTATTCTATTTTTACTTTTAATTTTTATCCAGGCAACGCCAGCCACCTACCTCTCTTAAAACCGTTACCAGCATTTCTATCCTTCCTCTTTTTCAACTTCATATCACTCTGACGGATACGGCTTTCTCATTTTTCATTTCTTACCGGGTCTCACTTTTCACTGACATTTTCTGCTCAACGGCCATTTGTTTTGCTTTCACAATCTTATTTTATCTTTTTGCTTTATTACACCCTTTATTATCATATTTTTTTTTTTTTTTTTTCATTTTTTCATTTTTAATTTCATACCCCCTCCCGCGCGCCTCCCCTTCTATAGAGTTTCATCCTGGCCTTGCTCTCCTTTCCTTGTTGTTTCAATAATTTGGGACTTATCCTTTCCCTTACCCTTTTTGCCCCCTAACAACTTTTAATACCTGTATACACTCTGCTTCTTGTCTTTCGCTTTCCGTTTACCAAAAGTCTCATTTATGGCTTGATACCTTTGATTTCGTCCTCTTTCGTCTATATACACATTATATATACACAACACATATATAACCCACCGACCGCGCAAGCCGCGTGTCTCCTATGTTTTCATCTCGTTCTTTTCTTATACCTCGCACTCATTAAACCTTTGTTTTTGGCCAATTTTAAATTTTTTAAATTTTTTCAAAATCATTCAATTGCCCCCCAACCGTGTCTTAGTCCGCTCTCGACCAGATGGCCTCTCTTTTCCTATTCTCTTTGTTTAATTTAATTATTTCTTGTCATTTTTCGTCATACGTGTACAGTCATTTTACTTTACCTCTTAGCATCAACCCACCTCATTTTTATCGACACCTTTTTTTTGAGGGACAATCTTTCGGAGCCGTTTTCTTTTGTTATTGGCCTGGCATTCAATCCATCTTGATACTACTCCCTTTCGTATCTTATCAACCTGGCCAAAACCAGACCTTCCCATCCCCCGTTCCGCGCTCCTCTAGCTTGTTTCCCGGTACTACCCTAGGTCAAATGCAAACGTTTCGCACATTCACTTGCTTTCAATGATGTTAGTAGGGGGGCGTCAGATGCTGCTGGCTTAGAGGGGGAAAAAGGAGATAAAAACAGCATGAAAGGGATGGGACAGGCTGTGTGGAGAGGGTTTTGATGGAATAACGAGGGATAATTACAATTACTTGATTCTTTTGTTTATGCGGTTTTTTTTTTTTTTTTTGTTTTCTTCATTTCCGTCTTTTGCTCTCCCTTTTTTTTCGTCTCACTCTGTACAGTATCCTTTATACGCACCCACACCTGCAAAAACAACTATAGAATTTATATAAACAACGCAATATGCAAGAATAATATATAATATTATTTATATATCTACTGTATGTGTCTCTAATTCAGATAGAACATTAATGTTTTCTGGATGTAGAAATGCCTCTGTGCAGATTTATGTCGGAACAATACCTTTTCCGGCACTAGAGCTTCTCCCAGCTTCCGCCGCCCAATGGGATCGATTGAAGCTTTCCAAGATTTCAAGTGGTGTTGATCCGATTATTTTCATGTACACATTATCATAGCTCTAATTTCAATAACCTATCAATATCTTCTTCAAAGTGTATAATCGTTTGAAAGGAAAACGAAAGTTTACGATCAGATTCGATTGGAATTGAAATTGAAATTGTCTCAAAATCTCGCTCCCAGAGAAATTTCCCTGTCCAACGACCAAATCACTATTATTTATCCCCCCCCGTGCGCAATATACCACTACAACAATATATAAAAACCAAAAGAATCAGGTTAAACCCAACCGTTCCAATGGGCGCACGACCCAGCCCACATCAGTCGTAAAACAATCAAACATACACACGTACACACAAACAATGGCATCCGCCACGACCTACTCGTCCTCCACCGCACAAATCCCATCCCTCTCCCCCGCCGAGCTCTCCTACCTACACACCTCTCTCTCCTATCCACAAAACCCCATCCGCACAGATGGGCGCGGCGCAACGCAGTTCCGCCCGTTAACGGCTGAGACAGACATTTTACCTAGTGCCAATGGAAGTGCGCGGATTGGGTTTGCGGATGGGACGCAGGCGATTGTGGGAGTTAAGGCGGAGGTGGAGAGGACGGTTGTTGGCGGGGTTCTGGCTCGAGATGGGGATGGAGCAGATGAAGGGGAGAGGGAGGGGGAGGAAGAGGGGAAAGGGGACTCAAAGGGAAGAGGTAGGGGTGGCGAGAGTTCGTGGGTGGAGATGTCGATTGAGATTCCAGGGTTGAGGGATGATGATGCGTTGCCGGTTTTTTTGGCGGAGATGATGAGGGAGGCGCTGATGGTTTCTGGATCGGGGGAGATGGACGGGGAAGGGGATGAAGGTATGCCGCAGGGGTTGAAGGGTAGGTTGGTTATTAATGGTGGATGGCATTGGAGGATTTATATTGATGTGAGTCTCTCCGCCTCACCCTCTGGTTATAAACTTTTATTCTGTGTTTCCATGCTTTGTCGCTGGTTCAGTCCATGTAGTTACATGGTGTGGTATATATTTATATGCTAATATCTTCACAGATCCTCCTTCTTTCCCCGCCCCTCTCCTACCCCCTCCCTCTCCTCTCCCTAACAACGCATCTTGCCCTCCTCTCCACAAAGCTACCCCGCCTCATCTCCAAAGACGAAGAAGACCCGATGTTCGACGACGACTGGGCCACAGCGGAGTATCTCTATCCACGACGTCAAAATCAACCACCACAACAACAACAACAGCAGCAGCAGCAGCAGCAGCAGCAGCAGCACACAAAATCACAATCAAGCACAACACCACAAAACCTCCACCCTTTCCGGCCCCCCGTAACCCTCCTCGTAATTTCCGTCGGCGACAATATAATCTTCGACCCCAGCCGTGAAGAAATCGCCGTCGCGGAAGCTGTCCTGGCAGTTTCCGTTGGACGTGATGTTACCTCTTCTTCTACGGCCAGCAAACCCAACAACGAAAATGAAGACACCCACAACTCTCTAAAGCTCCTGTCCATCCGCACCATCGACCCGCCCTCCCGCCTGACGAACCCAGGCATCCCGAATTCGGAAAATGCAGCGACGATCGGGTTTGCGGCTGGTGATGGAGGTGGTGGGGAGGGCGAGACGAGTACGAAGATGATGTCTGGTGCAGTGGTGGACACCGGTGAAGATGTGGCGGGTGTTTGGAGGCCGAGACGGGGCGGGGTGAAGAGGAGTGTTGTTTCGAGGATTGTGAAGATGGTGTTGAAGAAGGGGGGTGTTGGGGAGGAGGTTATGGAAGGGCTGGAGGGGGTGGAAGTTGGGTGATTCGAGGTGCTACGTTTTTTGATGAAATGTTTTATATCCCCCAATTGAATGATTGGTTGATTGATCCATTGTATCGTGTAGATAAAATAGAGGGAAAGCCATGTGAGTAATGGATTTGGATCGGGTCCTCATGTATACCCTGCTTACGATTGAGGGGATCACATTTTAAATCGATATTATGCAGCAGGAAGTTATCTGGTTGATATACAGTAATGCGCATCCACCGTGGCTACGAGTTAGCGAATGGCACGGATTGCATTGGGGGATACAAGATTATATACAATCACAGAAGTAAAAAATGAATATCAGATAAAAAATTAATAATATACAATTCTCCCCTGAACCAAATATGAGAGGTATCTAGGCAAAAACATTTTTATTTACACAAATCCTACCCCAACTGCATCGCCCCCCCGCACCAATCCCAGCCAGCCTCACCAAATCCCCAACCACTTCTTAATCGGCCTCCTCCTCTCCTGCACCACTCCCTCTACATCCACAAGCTGCCCATCAGCAACAGCAACAACTCGTTCCCCGCCACTCCCTTCCGTCTCGGCCAGTTCGGCCACCCCCTCCTCCTTCTCCAACCCATGCGCCCTTCTATACGCCCTCCGCTTCTCCACATCATCCGTCCTCTTCTTCCTCTTCTCCGCCGTCTCCAACGTCTGATGGTCCGCGTGCATCTTCAACACCGCAAACACCTGCGAGACCGTATCGATGGGGTGTGTGAGCAGCTGCGACCAAGAGGGCAGCAGGTGCGCGAAGGGCGACGTGTGTTTGAAGTTTGTAGTGAAGGTGAATGTTGCTAGGGAGATGAGGACGGACTATATATATATATGATTTAGCATTTCGTTTGCGTGTGATTATGGATATAAAAAAAAAAGGAATGAAATTTACCATAGAAATCCAAACATGAATCCCCTTACTCGTCAGAAACTTATGCAACACCGTCCCCTCCGGGGGGAACATGTGCGGATACCGCTTCGTCTTCTTCTCTGCCAGCTCGGCTTCGGAGAGACGAGGCCCCGGGTAGTTGTGCGGCTGCTGCTGAGAGGCCCGCGGGTTCATCACGCGCCGTGCTGGGTGGGAGGGTGGCCGGAAGCGATCTGGCTTCTCGAGGACAATGCGGCCCGAGGGGGATTTGGGTTTCGAAGAAGAAGAGGAAGAGGAGGTTGAGGTTGTGGATTTTAGACGAAGCGGTGATTGTTGTAGTTGTCTCCGAAATTGTACCTGTGATATCGGTTGCAGGCGGGCATTACGGGATGCTAAGAAGAGGAGGGTGCGTTGTGAAATACCCCTCGGCAAGAGGAAGGGGGGAATCAAGGGTTGGGAAGCCATTGTGTGTTCCTGGCAGTTTCTTGGTGAGTTTTGGTGGTGGTTGTGGTTGTGGTGGGCGTTGTGATATTTTTCTCTGCTGAAGATGAGGCTGGAGCAGATTTGGCATTGGCCTTGAAAGTCACGTGGTCTTCCATCCACGGCAGGTAAGGGTGTGGTGACCAGTCCAGCATTGTTGGGGATGTTACTGTGTATAATATAAGTGGTTTTTCCTTATTCCGGTGGAGATGGGAATATAACAGTGGTTGTAAAAAATATCGAAGAAAGTGTAAGCGGGAGTTAATTTGACGTGACTATACTCCGTACTGCTATAGTGAGAATATTATGATGAAGGGGGAGTGGCGTATATATATAGTGGTAGTGCTCGAGAATTTCTGAGTACGGAGTACTCCATAAATATGCAGGAATGAAACAAGCACAGCCATAGCATGGCTATGATGATGATCTTGATGGCAAATAAAAAACCTTCGCTTCACATTAACAACTAGTGCACCAGAGCCCAGTTTGCGAAGGCATTGATACTGAATTGAACCCCCCCGTACCCTGACCTTAACCTGAATAGGTGCACTATAACTCCCGTTTGTATGATATGAGATTAGTATCTTTTGAATAGGAGGAGACTGTGATATCAACCAATGTCCATTCAAAGGCCAATGAAGCGTATCCCAAGTTTGCTGTGCGTAATTTTCGACGTCTTGGAGTCTGATATCAGGTGATGTCATCTCTCCTTCCATATCCGTCCAAGCTATTATCTGTCACGTGGCATATCACGTGCTTGGATGCCCAAAAGATCCGGAATCGCCCGATGACGCGGGTAACACGGAAGCTGATTGGCCTAGGATCCTCGCTGGCCAATCGCAGCCCGGCCAAAGGGCGTTGGGAATCCTGTATGGGGTTTAGTGGGTCATTACCCAAACACCGCAGCGAATGACAACGCAGGAGAAACAAGATGGAGAACGAAAAAAAAAAAAAAAAATTATATACGGAGTATTACTCCGTAAAAAAAAATCCATCTTCAACTTTCTCATTTTCCTCTTCTATCCTATCTCCTAACCAGAAAAATTTTCAGTGTCACCATTTACACCTTGCACCACTCTCGCTCTCTCGCTCTCTCTGTATATTAATCTCCTTGTGTATTATTATCATTGAACTTGTTCTTTTCAACACTCAAAAATGGGCAAGGACAGCTTTTCGCCTGGTATGTTCTTCCCTCCAATTCCGCCTTGAGTCCGCTCTGCCCAGCTGTGTCGGCCGTTCCTGCAGTGATTTTAGCCTATTCGCTGCCTTCTTCTCCTCGTTCTGCTGCTCCTGATGCTCCTGCTGCTGGTGGTGGTGCTGGTGCTGGTGCTGGTGTTATGGCTGGTGGAACCTGCTGGTGGTCGTCATTGTTGTTCCTCTCTGCGCTCTCACATCTGCAAATTATCATCATCCCCGAAGTTGCTGTTGCGGCTCTCTTTGTGCTACTCTCTGTCGACACATCTCAAACACAAATATATCCAAAAATACCCAAACAATACACCTTGAAAATCTCTGCTAGGTAGAGACAAAGGAAGAAAAAAAAGAATCCTATCCGCCGCAATAGCAGACAACAAACCACCAATCGATTACTTGTGTGGTGGAATGTCTTCCCAAGCACCCTATCCCTCGTTGAACCAGCTCTCCTCTCGCGCAATAACCTCTTTCCTCTCCGTCTTGCACGACTATATCCTGCCTGTACCCCATAACATCACCAACCACATCCGCCAGCAATTCTTTCACCCGCACCCACCTAGCAAGCGCAGAAAGCAGACCACCAGCAACAATGAGTGTGATGGCAGCGGTAGTGTGGATGTCGTACGCAATAGAGGAGCAGGAGGCAGAAAACGAAGAACGCGAACACAGGAGACGGCAAGCAGGGCGTCGGGTGTTGCAGACTGCTAACCACTCTCGTCTTTTTTCTTGTTCAGGTGACGCGTCTAAGGGTGCTGGTCTCTTCAAGGTACTCATTTATCACAATGTCTAATACGAGAAAACAAACAAAATCACTGACATGAATGTTTTGAAACCCGCAGACTCGCTGTGCTCAATGCCATACCCTCGAGAAAGGCGGTGCCAACAAGATCGGCCCCAACTTGCACGGACTGTTCGGCCGCAAGAGTGGCCAGGTCGAGGGTTTCTCTTACACTGACGCCAACAAATCGAAGGGCGTCATCTGGGATGAAACCACTCTGGTGCGATATCTCCCCCCTTTTCCCTAATTTTCTAGACGTACATACGTATATGCAGTAGAACACTACTGACTCGTGGCTTGAAAATAGTTCGAGTACCTTGAGAACCCTAAGAAGTACATCCCCGGCACCAAGATGGCCTTTGGTGGTCTTAAGAAGCCCAAGGACCGTAACGACCTGATCACGTACGTTTTGCAAGACTTTTTTTCTCCCTTTAATTTTTCAAAGCTATTCCATTTTTATGGTCCTTGAAAAAGAAAGTTTAAAACGTAAACCCGAAATGCTAACAAACTCTCCGAACTCCCTCCGAAAAAATATAGGTTCCTTCAAAAAGAAACCAAATAAATATCCATAATTTTGCCCCAATTAACGCCTCCCTCTCCTGCTCCGCCTCTGAACACAACCTCGCCTACCTAAAACAATCCCTTTTATCCCTGATGACTTCCTAAACCCCTCATTGTACATTTTTATATAGACCTTTTTCTCGTACAATTAGCATTTCATTCCTGTCAACCATAAATATACTCACTAAGACGCACCCCACCCCCCTCTGTCTTTCCAATCTGTCCTGTCCTTAGATCTCAAGAAGACGCAAAAAGAAAAGGAAAATAACTTCCCTCACTCTCGCATATATTTTTCACCTGACGCAGTTTACATGGTAAAGTTTTCTTTACGTTTGTGATAATCGCTGGAGGTATTGGGGGAGTTGATAGAGGGCTTTTTTACTCTTGAAGGACTGACTACTTGGAAAACTTGTAACAATACAAAAAACTGTTTTTCTATTCTTTCTATTTTTATTCCTTTATATTCATTGCACAATTTTGTTTCCTCAAGAATTACATAGACTCTTCTTTTCCTCCTGTTTTTCTTTTCCCCCTTTCTGGCTGTTTGGTGCTATATTTTCGCGTTTATTGCACTGGCCGGAGAAAGCACAAGGGATAGGAGCGTTGAAATGAATAAGAAAAAGGAAAAAATCTCTCCTCTTTAACATATGATTATCATTCTTATTTTCGTCTGATTCTTCTCCTCAGTCTCCTCTTACATGATGAGGATGAGTACTCAATCTAGGTATTTCACTGCCTTGCATACCTGGACATTGTTGATGACTCTAATTTCCGAGTTTGACGAACATCCTATGTATGTACTTCCGTACTAAATAATCGAAGCAAGAGTATATGCAAATCACACAAAACCAGAATCTCTTTCATATTTCCTGAAAATGCGAAAATTGCAAAATGGGATGGGCAATTGTGCTGTTGTACTGTAGTAGTACTGTACAAGTATATTCCGTACCATATATGCTTTGCTGAACAGAGCTGAAATCTGGAGGTGTTCTTCCCGCGGAGAATCGTTGCACCTAGCAGAGGTTGGGGGAGAGGATAATGGAAATGTCGGTCTAGTTATATAGTTAAGCATCAGCCATGAAAAAAGAGGCGCGGATGGGTAGCTAGCATATTGGGATAGTTACACAACCTGGATCCTGGATTGAGAGAACACACACATACACTCTCACTCTCTCACTCTCTCACTCTCTATCTCTCTCTCTCTCTCTCTCTCTCTCTCTCTCTCTCTCTCTCTCTCTCTCTCTCTCTCTCTCTCTCTCTCTCTCTCTCTCTCTCTCTCTCTCTCTCTCTCTCTCTTCCTCTGTCTCTTTCTGTGCATGTCAATTGATGTTGCTGCATAATTCTTGGTTTTGAAGAGAAGGGGGGATGATTTTGTGAATATATAAAATCACACCCTGTAAGCACTGTGGCATGTCATGGCATGGCACGACATGACATGAAATAAACTAAAAACAAAACATATATCCCCTTATTTAAAATGGGCATATCCACCCAAAGAAAAAAGAAGAAAAAAGAAAGAAAAAAAAGAATAGAAAAGAACGAAAGAAAGAACGAAAGACAGATGGAATGCCAACGCCCTAAAGCACCAAATGCTGCCACCCACAACTCATGCTCCACTTGACTAGTACTATGAGCGACGAAAACAAACCACGAGGAGTTAAAAAACGGTGCTGGGGATACAGATGCGTTGCCGCTCACGAAACTGCAAGGGCGGTTGGATCTTGATGTCTGCATATAATTAATAGATCTGCTGAAGGAGGGATCGGCGCGTCAATTAGTACAAATGAACGGGCCAGTTTTAACTGTACAACAGTCTGGAAACGCATGTAAAGGGGTGGAACAACGGATTTTGGGGCAACAACGTGCGTGAGCAATTAGGGCCAGGGTTTTCTTTATTTTCATTTTTCATTTTAAACATTAGGCATTTGATTTCCATGTCCCATTTTATTGAAAGGGGCAGTTGAAAAAGTTGTGATCGGCTTTTCCAACCAAGGATGAGCTTTTTTTTTCCCCCTTTGACCATGAGGCGGACTTCCATTCAAGACACCCCCATTCTCGTTGATATATTGGCAGTGCTGCTAAATAAGCTAAGGCAGTCTACTGTTGCTCCTAAAAGCAGTCTTCGATTCCAATACTGGGGTTGTGAAATGGGTTAGGAATTTTATTCAAGTAATGCGGTGGTATCCGCTTCCCTGGGCGATGATGTTCAGTGAACTATTCTGCATTCAAATGGAACAAGGAGAGTTATTGCGAAACCTACGGCCCTAATACCCCTATCAATTAGCCAGCACGAAAATCTCTATGTTTTTTATTTTTTTTCTGAATGGGTTAAAGAAATTCAGAATTGTAGTGTGCATAGAGAAAATGTTTGGTTTATTGACGGCGGCATTTGTCTCAATGAAAACCGAAGACCTGAGGGCGGAGAAAGTACTAGTACAGTTATGTTCTCTTCGCCGCGCAAACCTGGGCATGTATGTACAGTACATACGTTCAACCTTAATATATCTTTGTTGAACATCTCGCAAGGGACTGACGGCATATATGTCAAAAAAGGAATTTTGGAGCTGGAAGTAATGAATGCAAGGTTGGAATAAAGTAAGTGTTCGGGACGGGGGATTTATGGCGCATGGTCGATCAGCGTATGAGGTGCTTGTCGGAACAAAGAAGATCGATCGATCATTCTATCAATGAAACGGCGAATATCAAGAGGAGGGCAAGAAATGGTAGTAATAACAAAAAAGCACAGTCTTGTGAAGGATGTGATATTGTGCATCAATCATGGCAATATTATTTTTCCCTCTTCTAATTCTTGCCCATTTTGGCTGGGCAAACGGGGGAATAGGGACTGGGATGCGCAGGAGAGTATAAAGAAGCTATCGATTCTCCCTGAATATTTTGCGTCAAATTTTATTTAGCAGTTGTCAGGAAATATTCTTTGATCGGGCTTGCAAAAATTTGAGAAAGCAAAGTAAGTGCACACAGGCTGGCATATTCCCCTGAAGAAGGGGGGTTGGTGGTACACAGTACTACTTCTTTCTCACCCTCCTTTATGCAGCAAAGACAGACCCCTAACGAGTCCTACATAGTATTGCAAATATATCAAAGAAGAAGAATAAAAACACCGTATCTGCTCTGCAACAATCAATCATGAAGTTCCTCCCAATTCTTGTTATGGCAATTGTCGCCGTGGTCATGGCCTCTCCAGCACCGAATCCTGATGAGCAGAGAAAGAAGATCCCCAAACAATGCGCTAGTTTTGCGGAGCCATGTTCAAAACAACCATGTTGTGGCGGGCTTTCGTGTCAAGATGGTGTAAGTAGAAAAGCCCGTCCCGCTTTCCTCTTTTTTTTTCTTACTTCTTCCCTTACTAGTAGTCAATATTTTTATCTTTCAAATGCTGACGTGCCGGACAATCAAAGGGCAAAAAACTTCTCTGCCTGTAGCCTCTGATATAGGGATTCATTCGTCGTCTATTCCACCAGTGGGCAGAGATTTCTTTAATCTGGGAATGCGAGGATGAGTGATTTTTCAGTGTTTTTGATTCGGGCTGAATGGGTGGAAGTGGAGGGCGGAAGAAGGGGAGGAGCAGGGGGAGGAGCAGGGAGGGGGGG
>LGRN01000026.1:0-117176 GCA_001883825.1 Emergomyces pasteurianus Ep9510
TTTTTTTTGTTTTTTTCCCACTTTCCCCCCCCGTCAATCCTGACAAACCCAACCCATTCTCGCGCCCTCCCCTTCCCGTCCTTGTTTTTTCCAACTCCCCAACAACCCCCGTCAAACACCACCACAAATCCACCCTCCATCACACCATCCCGTTCGTTCCCCTCCACAACCAACTGTCGCAACACCTAATACGATCGTTTACCCGAAGCGCATAACCAGCTTCCACCACCGCGCCAATTTTCTGCGCCGGATTTGGCCCAGTTTCCATCAACAAACCCACCCGGCGCAACCGCCAGAGCGAACTCAAATCAACCTGAGGCCGCCCTTGTGCTGTTGTTGCCTAACAACTCTCCACACATCCGCCAGTACCACCACCCCTCATCCCCCTTCTTAAAGCCAGTGAAACAACCCCTTCCTGGGGACGTTCGCGAAAATAAAATCAATCAACCAAAACAAACAACCTCAACCATGCTCCTCCCGTCCGCCCTGTCCTGCGACTCGCGCCAATACCAGTACCCAACGCGCTCTCGCTTCGCCACAAGCCGTCTCTTCCCTTCGACCCCACCAGCCTCTGACGACGGATTCATCGCCGGAAACGGCCTGCTGGGCACCTGTCGCGCCCTACAATCCCTCCTAAACACTTCACCTGCGCCCTCGCCCCAGCGCAGTGCCGGTGCCGGCGCCGGCATCGCAAAGCCAGCGCAACAACGGCTACAGAGCCCGTTACATGTCGTGCGACCGCAGCCTGGAGCAGTGCGGGCGCAGAAGGTCGTGAAGAAGCAGCCGCAGAGGGTGCTGCCAACTAGGGGGATCAGGAAGAGGCGGAGAGACGTTTACGAGGATGATGATGTTAGCGATCGGGAGAATGCTGGGAGGGATGGGTTCGGCCTCGCGCTTGGGCTTGGGTTTTCGACGCCGAAAAGACGGAGACGCGCGCCGGAGGAGTTGCCGCTGGGTCTCATGAGGGCGGATTTTCGATCGTTGGAAATGTTGCATGAGGCGGAGGCGGAGGAGGAGGAGGAAGAGGAACTGTTGTCGTCGCAATCGAGATCGCGATCACGATCGCTAGCGTTGTCGTTTTCCCAGTCACTTTCGCCAGAGGCCACGAGGCGAAGAAGAAAGAGTTGCAATGGGACTGATGGGAGGTGTCGATATGATGATGGGGAGATTTCGCGATTGGGAGACGGTGGCGACGACGGTGGAAAAGAAGAGGGAGAAGATGTGCCCTCTTCTTCTGCTACTCCTCGGGGTCCCCATTCTGATTGGACGAGTGAAGATGATAAAAGGCTAGTAGAGCTTGTACTGGAGAAATTGAAGCTTTCGAAGAGGGATTGGAACGAATGCGCACGCAAGATGGGGAAGGATAATGATAGTGTTGGAAGGCGGTGGAAGGCGCTTGTCGGGGAGGGGAATGTTGGGCTACGGAGGGGTCGACGAGTGGCTAGGAGCCGCATCCATGAGAGTTGGAGATGCGATCGTTGAAACCCTTTTTCTTTTTTCTTCTTCTTTTTTTGCCCCGTCTCCTTCTATTTTTGTTATTTTCCATACAAAGATGCGAATGCTGGATCCTTGAGTGTTGTGTTTTCCAATTTATGGTTTTCTCATCTCATTTCGTTCTCGTTCTCATTTCATTTTCTATTTCTTCTTCTTTCTCATGACATGTTTTAAACTTGGGGTGTTTTCTTTCTTTCTATCCTGTCATTTTTCTTTTATCTCCTTTAGGCGCGATGGGGACTTCCCCTGGGGTGTGGACGGATGGATAGGACAAAAAATGTCCGTGTTGTGATTTTCCGAGGGCTCCTGTGTGGCATCTTGTTTATGCGATGCGCCCCTTTCTTACTATTTGCCTTAATACTTAGGCTTTAGTATTCTCCTTCTTTACCTCTGCCTGCTGCGCTGGTCGATATTCCCACCCCCGATATCTACCCTGCCCGTGGGATTTCCCCATGCATCAAACCAATCAAGGCAGAAAAAAAAATGCCATGGACAACACATAATCGTTTCTTCCTCGATATCCCTTTTTTGGGGGGGGCTTCGCTTCTGCCCATTTTTTATTTCCCTTTTTGTTATATACTTCATCTATGTTCCACTTTGCTCGTATGGTGTCTTCCATGTTCCACATCTCTCTTCTTTTCTTCGTCATCTTCTTCTTCTTCTATATTTCCCTTCTTTTCCCAATTTTCTTGGTCTTGTATTGTATCTAATTTTTTTTCTTCTTCATTTTCCCAGTGGCTTTTTTCGCCTATATCTTATTCTATTGTATTTTATTTAACAAGAGAGAAAGGTGGGGATCCTTCTCTAACGAGAGAAATGGATCAAACATGAAATAAAACAAGTGTAAATTTATGTTTTCAAACTATTTTCTCCCATAATCTTGCCTTTCCAATTTATCGGACATACACCATTTTTTTTTTTTTTTTTATTTTTTTACGTTATTGCTTGGTGAAGCTTGACACTGGTAGCTGGGAGCGGGATCGGCCCGCAAGTAAACAACAACCTTGGATTGCCCGATGTCACCCACCCGGCGCTGAAGGTTGGATTATCGCTATCCATGGATGTTCCCGCTTTTGCCCATCAAGCAAACTACTATCGCGTTCAACTAGCATGACAGCCACTACCGCTACCGCTACCACTACGACCAAGTACGACATGTTCACTGACTACAACCCTATTGATTCCGTGTCCTCGGTTTCATCACCCTAGTTATTCAAAAAACAGGTACTTTTAACTTATTTTGTTGGGTGAATGAGGTTCCAGATATAGCCGCGCCTTCACCCGCATCGCATATTCAACCGACACACATCTGTTGTGAAAAATCTTGCTGCCAGGTATGAGGAGTATACCTCAGCTTCCCAAAACGCTATTTATTCTTTTTTTTTGCCCCCTTAGGGATGGGATTGGGGGGATAGACAACGCGACAAAATCTCGGCCTACCTATCTCTTCTTTTACATCGCTATGAGTTGGAGGGTGGTTTCTGCGGAGTTTGGTAGTGCTATGACGATGGATGATTACCCCGTAGAGTGGGGGAAAAGCAACGGCAGGAGGAGGGAGGCGTAATCACATCCCATCAGCCTTTGCCTACGCTAGGCCATGAATATATTCGATTTTCACCAGAGATAGGCCTCCAATGCTGAGCTTGTCATTCCCTGAAGGGCTCGCCAGTCACCGTCCATAGTCACAAAAGGGGGGGGATGAAAGGAGCTCTAGTTAAAAGGCGTATCTCGTTCTTCCCCCTCATACTTCTCCTTTCCTCGTTTATTATATTTTCTCCTTCGGGCTAACATCTTTTCATATACTGGGTCGACTATTACGTCGGCGGGTATGGGGCTTGGGCTGTACCCTGCGTGCCCACGGAGACACTGTCTATCTACTAGCAGTTACTGCCAAATATCATATGCATGGCCCTCGCTTTAAGGTTTTATTCTCACACGAGGTTTCTTTATACCATCTGTGGTGATATCGGACACAGCTTATTGCATACCTACTATATCTTTCATCCTACTGTTAATATCAGCATACCTAATCATACTATGTTATTCAGGGTGCACATCCACCGTACGGAGTACTAGGCTATGGGATCTCTGGCATTATATATCATGAATGCATAGTTCTGTAAGAGACCCAACGAGCTCTTCCGAAATCCCTGTTCTTTGAGATGCAATAATTCACCCGTTGTTGCTTTGTCAGTAGTGGATCTCTTTTCAACGTTCTACAGATCATCCTACCCGTCATTGTACTGGTCGTATTTATTGTCTAAATACTATTCAGCTCGAGCTGACTGACCCTACTGTGGGGATACTTGTCCGCCACTCCGGTAGGGGTTACGAAACCCCCCAGCATGAAGTCACACCACGCCAAAAATGCGTGCCGTCACCTATGGCTGAGGCCGAAATTCGACAACCTGCGACCAAATGAATACAGGAACCTAGAAGCTTACTTCTCAGAGATTATTTTACGCGAATGAGGTTTCTCTCGCATATCCATCAATCCTGATATCATATGCCGGTTTCACGTAGAATGGGATGGACTTGGTCATTCACGTTGACCAACCCGGCTTGCTCGCATTGGAGATGAGATAATATTGAAATTGGGCCAAATAAGCATTGAAATAGATTTTACCAAATAAGTCGCCACGAATGGAAATTCTATTAATTTGAGACTGGGTCGTTGACAACGCCCGAGACGTTTCCAACATTGGATGCCCCCCCCATGGTTTCCCCTATGGTATATTCCTAGTTGATGCTGGCAGATTCTGGCCCTGTTCCATGACGATAATCATCGACTTAGCCGTGAATGTGTGCTGCCCGCCACCTCGTTCTAAATATCCCGGCAGCTCATGCTATAACGGTAGGCCCCGGCGCTGGGGGCCAAGCACTATATCAATGGGTGCCGGGCGCGGCTGGCATGGAGCCAGTCGTTTTATGGTCTTTTAGCCTAGTGGTTAAGAGCCGGGGCCCGGCGAGCTCTCATGCAATGACACATGCAAAGGAACTTGAGGTTCTGCAGAATTCAAGCTCTTGAAGCAGGTCCTTCAGAACATAACCTATCGTACATCCATTCACCTTCACGTTGGGCGCTCGCCCATATACAAGGTACGTCGGCATCCAAAGAGATAATGCTAACTAGCGTTGAAAGACAAGTCAATACTGACATACCCACAACTCTATCGCTCGAACATCTAACTCTGAAGTGAGTTTTCATTGAGACAATTAAAGACTAATAATTACTGATCTTTACCAAAATTTCTCAATTTGAAGAACCTTGATATTGTTGAATTCTCCGAGTTCTTGCCCAGCAGTTTGGAAACACATCAAATTGAGCGTTGAAACCTGCTACGTGCTTGACCCAAGTTTAAAAACTTCGCCGCGGTCCATGCCAGGACAATACACATCGAATTACAGAAGTTGAACACCATCACAGTGCCACTTGAGATTTCTGTCCATTCCATCGTGTCAACGGAATTTCACAAACGTATATCGTTTCAATACTGACTGTCGTGGAGTTGAAAATGCACCGCACTCTACTTCTGCACTTTCACACAGGGAACTCATGCGAGCGAGAAAATAAACTCCCACTTCACAGGAATCTATTGCAATGCATCTGGGTATTTCATAACCGCGGTCCACAATTTCGAATTTTTCATATGGACCTCGAAGAGGGTGCCAGGATGGAACGGTTACTTTTTTCCCGAAATTTTTACTCTAGAACTTAGTCAAGTTCGAGTTCCTGCCACGCTACGTTGCTCGCTCGCTGTTGGTGCTTTCGCGCATATATTAAACACTGGTACTTCGCGGATAGTTTTCCAAATGTTAATATGGATGTTCGGCGACCTCCATGAATCGATTTGATCACATTCTGCCCACTTAGTCGTACTTGTGTTAAGAGCAAGCCAACATCCGCCCGACAACTGCCCCTAAAGAAATCGTCAAAAAACCCCTATCCATAGAAGACTTCTTGAGGCCGGTTCAAGCGGATGAACTGGTGGGTATATTTCCAGCGAGAACACACTGGAAACCGCCGCCGTTATCCCGGCCACTGAACTCTCGCAACAAAACTTTCCTACAGCATTTAACTGTTCCCACGGACGTAAGTGAGTTACGGTAACTGTTAATCGTGGGCACGGTGCGCCCTGTTTTCCTGGGCCTAGCAGTTGATAGTCATCGTTGCAAAACAGTTCAACACGTCGAGCAACGCCAGCGAGATAGAGGTTCCATCGGCAGTGAGACGTCTACGACCGTCACCCCGGCGCGCCCACTAACTCTGCTTATTGGAAGACTTTATCACAGCCACGTTCGACAATTGTTTGTTCGCGACGACTGACATCAAAATCTTGTAAGTCTACTACTCAGGAACAGTGTTCCTGATCCTCCTGCCAGTTCTGCTCAGGCAGGTCTGGTCGAAAATTTCCACCCAACCCTGGGCGCTCCAGTAAAAAAAACCCGCCAGCTTCCTATACCAGACCACCGGAAGGTTTCTCTCGCTTATATATACTCAACAAACCCAAAGTAGATCTCACCCTGCGGGCTTTGGCTTGTGGTACCATAAACCTTTCGCGGGGGAAGGATTTATACGTGGAAAATTCAAAAACTGGGTCAAGTCAGCCGTTACGCATTCTGGCTTTAAGCCATCAAACCGTCCAACTGCTTGGGCATCGTTTTCAAAATGCCTCATTGTGGCTGTGTAGCTGGGCAGCGAAGCGAGGTAGTCGATCTTCTATGTGATGGTGCCAAAGTAACCGGGCCCTCTAATCGATGGCGCTTCATATGATGCTTACTGAGTACGCGCCATCGATTAGAGGGCCCGGTTATATAAAATATGTTCTCGGTCGGCCTTGTCAGTGTGCAAGCCCGTGTTGTGTCATCATCCAGGAGTGACACAGAGGATAGCAATACCCATATCCATCTTACAGAATCAGACACTAAATCAAGGCCGTTGGGATCACAATAATCACTACCTTGCATCGTCATTAATAGCCCAAAGCTCCCCATATTATTTGCCATATGGGTATTTTATGAGAGTTAAAACGCTAGTATCGTATCTTATTCTTTCTATCTCTCAGATATATATTATCAGTTATATATCATCAGATTAATTCTCCTTGCTCTTCGGTGCCGGAGTCTCCTGATCTCCACAGGATGAAAGCAATCATGAATGAAGATGAGACAATACAGATATACCCCTGGAGATATGCCACATTGTTATCTGAAATCTCAGTCTACCAATATTCTCTCAATTAACAACACCTGTCACCCGCACACTGCAATCTTAAGCAAGATTACTGGAGACAGGATGTTGCTTGAACTGAATGATCTAAATGCGCCGTCAATGCAGTTGAAAGTTCATCAACCTGGGATATCTCATCAAAAATTCATCCCTGAGAAAAAAATAGTTCGTCAAGAAGTTCAACTTTTGAGCAGAGATAGCTACATAGCCGTTGACCCACTGCTGGAACCTTCTTCCCCTGGGACAGAAATCAGGGCCAAGTACTTCGCGAACGCGTTTACGGGGAACTAAAACAGCCACATCAAGACACTGGTCGCATTCAGAACTGATATCGCAAATAGGGAAACATGTTGAGGTCAAAAATGCAATCATGACTATGACTGGTGTTACGGTCTAGCCCTAGCATGTACAGTGTGTTATCGAAGCTGCTGCACACAGATAGAAAACGGAGATAATATCTTGACTTACGGATTCCTTAACCGAAACAAACTTCAATTTATTGGTTCCTTAATCCACTAAAGACGGGGGGCTTTGCTATAACTAATGATCATACCACCTAGGCTCTGCGTCAGCGCTTAAGACAAATCGAACGAGGCTGTTTTCTGCCGTCTTTTCACTTGATTATATCGCTGGACCTCCGCACGGCCATTACCACAAAATTTCTCCAAACAATCATCGCTAAAGTTACTCATCTTCTGCCAAAATGACGACTCCTGTGTCTAACTCTCCAAAAGGAACCAATAAACCGGATAGCCTTACCAAAAATTCAAGAGAGCCCCGCCTACGAAGTTCTTTTCAGCGACAGAAGGATGGGAAAAGGTGCATGTTGGTGATTGCTAGACGGATGGAGTCTCTAGCCTTCATCCTGATGAACATCCTTTTATGGAGGGATACATAGAGGCAGCAAACATCACCCGGGATCCTGCCTCTCCGTTTAGAACGTATTTAAAGGCAGTCTCAGTCAAAGGCCATAACCATGTCTCATGGATTCAGCACGCATTGAAAATTCTGGTTTTTGCGGGTGATCCTTCAGAACGGTGGGAGATAGAATGGTTCAAAAATGAACTACACAAGGGCTTCGTGAACAGGATTTCTTCTTAAGTCAGAGGGAATGGATTAAACCGGTACCTAAAGTCATAGAGAGAATCTCATCAGAGAAGAAGGCGTGGGAGAAGACAAAATACAACGAGGCTAAAAAGCTGGGTTGGGCGCGTCTCATCAAATTGATGTGGAAAGCTTCGAAAGCTCTCTCCACCTCATCTGGAGGGATAATAGGAACATCTCCCTTTCCCATCAGTGATTATACTAATTATGCCGCGGTGGCATAATGACCTTTCACTTCCATCAATGCTCAATGTCACTTTCTGTAGGTGGTTCCCAGCATTCAGAAGTGTGAGACTTAACCACTACGTTAAAAATGACGCCCTTAGTGACTAAGGGTTTTTCGGTTGATACAACAGCGGTTTTTGACGGTCTCATACAATATCGGTGGCCTCGAAGTCCCCTAACGCTGGTTACTTTTATCAATCAAAATATTATTCATGCATGAAGGTGCCCTCAGAAGCGAAGATCTAGCAATATACATCGAGAGAGTATTCCTACCGATATAGTTCACACTTTGAGTATTCTGAAAACATTTGAGTGATAGGATGGAAAGATCAAATATCGAATAATATGAACCTCATCACATTCTAGCTTCGAAGGACAACCTACTACGCAGTAGTTACTATTCATCAAATTTCCCCGCTGCACGCTTATCCGCCTGCTAGATTAACAACACGAAGCAAAATTAGATTGTATTACCCAGAGAATACAAGAATGAATCTATCAGAGGATATATTAACGACTATTGCCCGATACTGTGAGACTTAAACACTCAGCCAAAAAGGACGCCTGTGGTGACTGGGTGTCGCTAGGGTTCAAGATACACAGCGGCTTTGACAGTCTAATAGATATGTTCTGAAGAAAACCAGTCGAGCCGTTATAACTGAACCACGTAACCTCAGAAAAAATCACATGGGCACACACGATAATTCTCGGCTCTGAGAAATTCTTTGCAACGCTTAACTGCCTGTTTTGTGTCCATGACCAGGTGGGTGCCAGTGGACGTACACGCGATATCACGTTCTGAACTTAAAGCATACCTGGAAGCCATTGTAAAAAGTTACGAGCTGCTACTGCTGGCTGCAGAAACTCAACAAAATTTAACCTCGTGTCAATGTTCCCAGAAATTGAAGCGTTGTAGCGAAGAACAGGAGTGGTGATATATTTACAAGAATTAGACTTCCGATATAAAAGAGCAAGACTCCGTATATACTTGATGCAGAGAAACACACACACTCAAGGAATTTAAGATTGAAAATGCATCATCTGAGACACTACTACTACTACTACTGCTCCATAGTCCGCCGTACATTCAACTGGGTGTCCCCATTTTGGAAGCCTGGAATGACCTCATTTGTGAATTCAAAGTTGGATGAACATGCTCGATATTTGGAAGAAGTCCGCGATATCATTAATGGCATGTAAATTAACAGGAGAGCTACTCTGTAGTGAAATATAATTTCAACACACTCAAGACTCAAATTGCAATATACTTAACATGACAAGAGGTTCCTCTCTATTTATTGTTGCTTTCTAGCACGTCTGGCCTCACGACCACTGCTGCTCACTTACTGGATTTCTGAAGAATCTCCAGTCATTCAAGCAGCAAACGTCTCGGCTATCCTTGCTTCTAGTGATGCAGGTGGTCCCCCATCTTTCAGGACATCAGCTGTCCGTGTTCTCTCCTCATTAACAGTTTCAATGTTGAGTTCAATGCTCGTAAGCACGATGTGTTACTGGACTGCTGCCGGCAGAACGCCGAGGGCTAGATTGATGTCCGAAGAAGCACTGCCAGAAGAGCTAGCTGCCACTGTCGAGGCATTGGGGCTCCAGGGACTGCTCTCTTGTATGTATGGTGGCTGGCACTTGTTGGGCATCAGGGCGAGCTACGCTGCGTGCTGCTCTCTTGAAAATTGGCGGACGTGTAGCTAGGATATGTTTCGTTGCAAGTAGACATGATCGTTGGCTTGAGATTCTTTTGTTCTCACGGTTAGCCACTGAAACCTTTTCGTCGTGAGACCGTACACTGGTTTATGCTGTCACCTTTGATTTTTTGAACACTATATCCTGCGTTCTACTTTTGTCTTGGTGGCAGAATGAAATGTACGAGCTTGTCAGAGCAAATGTGACCCAACGATTGGTTTGTTGCCACGACAGAAGTTAAAGCCATGTAGAACCGTCCATATGGCTCTTTGATCCATGCATATGTGCCTGATTTCGTACGCTGTTGAAATATTTTGCAAAATCTCTAGCTGCACTAAAGTGTACGAAAAGGCGACCTCTCCCTGCTATCTTAAAGGAAAAAAAAAAAAAAAAAGGAGCGAAGAGAAAGAGATATAGGCTAAGAAGTATACACTCACTGAGGACTGCACATGTCGTCGCCCTGCATTAGGTATGATCGTTCTGCCCTTATACATGATGGCATGATTGACGCGACGCATCTCAAGTCTCAACGAGAACAATCGAAAAGGAGAGGTTCTCATGCTTCAAAACCTTCACAAGGTGCGATTACCTGCCATTTCCGTTACCAGCAGCTCAGAGAACTAGAAATGGCTAGACATGCAGAACAGAAACGTCCAAATGCAACAGAGTAATTGCTAGTGCACATCTATACTCCGTTGGTTGAAGATTTATAGTCATCTCTTGAGTTCTTCTATCATCGTGATCATCTCAATCGTGGTAATCATCATCATCATCATCATCATCATCATCATCATCATCATCATCATCATCATCATCATCATCATCATCATCATCATCATCATCATCATCAGATTTATCTGCTGCGACAATCCATCTTTGTAAAAACTCTCTAGAGCTGAGAGAAAGTCCCTCAGGCTGGTGGGAAGGATCATACGGGCGTATACCGAGTCACGGAAGCATTCAGGTCACCCCACCACTGGTCTGCGCAAGCACTTATCATATCGCGCGCACCTTCAATATCATCCCATAAAAATGAATCGGCTTTAGTCATGATTCTGAAAGTTCTGTGCCTCCTCATAAACGGTGGTTGGGGCGAAGGGTCCGGCCATGGATCATCATCAGGTCGCCGGCAGAATGGAATGTGAGGGCGAGATTCGCCGTAGAGCTCGCCCACGACGAATATCTTGAGCTTTGGGAGGCCAGTCGGGCCGAAAGCCCATTCCAGAAAGTTTAGCAAAGAGTGCACGGAAAGAAAATTATGGGGGTCTTTCATTTGCTCGCTGTCGGCAGTTCTTTGATCAGAGTCCTCGTTAGGTAAATCGGACGTGACCCTGGTCAATTGGTGCGGACGACTTTCAACTAGATTTGCCAAAAGCGCTCGTGTAGTTTTCCAAGATACCCTCAAATGAAGAAGCTTAAATTTTTGGCTAGCTGCATGAGGCTCTAACTTATATTTCTAGCAATGCATCAATCAGTAGTCATGCAGTGTGTGTGTTAAATCCAAGCTGTTTCATCTAACGTACCAGGACAGACGGTAACAACGTAAAACCAAAACATTCGAGGCTTAGATTTTGGAAAACTATATCGGCACAGTCATGCCACGGTAGAGGATACTCGCAAAACCAGAAATCAGTGGATGGCATTAAGATGAATCCTCTCCAATGATGGATGAGGCGCCGTAACGTTGATTTGTGATTTAGGATCCCATTAACTAAAGTGGTGTGGCGGTTCTGTTCGTGAATAAGATCCCAGAGGTAAAGCTCCTCAAGGCCTTCAAAAGACATTAAAAGATCTTCGATAACACGTCTATGAACCGTGCTGCCTTCCACGTCGTCCAAGTCGTATATTGTGAGTTCAAGATATTTAAGTTTGATAACACGGTTTAGCTTGGTTAGGCTTTCAATGAACCACAGAGAGCGTCGACAATGCAGAAGCTTAAGCGAATGTAGCTGCTCGATGAACGGCGCTGCGGCCATCTCCTCGTAGATCCATTGGAGGGAAGTATTGCTTAAAGATAACGCCCGTAATTTTGGCAAGTGGATAGTGGGGAAGAATAAACGTCTACGTTCTGGAAGAAAGCCCTCCCAATTGGGGAAGGATCGAGAAGAAGAGGCAATCGCCAGTTCTAGAGATTCCAGGCCATGGCAATTCGCATCCAACACTAAATGGATATTGTATAGCCAAGGCATCCCTTTCCACGAGAGGTGCCGAAGCTGTTTAAACTGATACAAAACCCCAGGTTGAAGGTAGTATCTGCACAACGGCTCATCAATTAGGGAGAGCGATGTGATACGGCTCTGGAATTGCGAGAGGTAGCCCGATCGGCCTAGGAGCTCAGGAGCTCCGCAGACTCCTAAATTCCAGCTACAGCCTTCCAGCATTAGCATTGGTTCGATATGGTTTCACTTCTCCGTTTCCACGTTTCCAGGACGTACGTACCTGAAGCTTTGCAGAGAGTCCTTTAGAAGGTACAGGAGTGTAGGTAAGAGTTTCTTGCAAATTGATTCTACCACATCCTGATGCGCTTCGAGCGTTACTTCGGTGAATGGTCCTGGCCGGGCGGCCCGAGGACACGGAAAAAGCCTATCAAGACAGGTGCCTTTCAATCGATAAATGGGCGGACCAATTTCTACATTCCTTACGAATTTGAGGCAATTCACAATGTCCCTAGTTCCATCGTCTTTGAAATATGTTTTCACAAAAAGGGGTACCTGTAGTTGGGTGGGATCATTCTCCTTGATGGAGATTTTGAAATCTCTATACAAGAAAGCAAGCAAATGCCTGTGCAATGCTTTTGAGACCTCAGACAGATTTTTCACGGTTTGAAGATGGTTTATCTGGAAGAAATTAATCTGACGCTCAATCACTGGTTTTCGCCCAAAACGAGCGTAGCAAACTTTACATACCTCGATGATGACCTGATTAAAAATCTCGGGGGGAAAATCCAGCAGCATGATCAGCGTTAGTTGGGAGGGGTTGTTTATCTGAATCAAGGTTACAAATAGAGTTGACGAAGTTAACAAATTCCACGGTAGCCATTTGTCATGTGATGTATGTAGCCTATTTTTGAGCTTTGATCATGGTATATAAACTCAACCACAAACCTGCCGCCGTTTAAATTATGAAATATTTAAGAGAAAGCCCCATGCGTTTGAGAAGTTCAATCGATGTGTTAAGTTAATACATAATTCCCATTTATTTCTAATATCAGCAGTGGGATTTCTATCGATTTGTGTTTAGCAAGTGGTCTTGTTCTGGACAATTAGACCAGCCGCCGGGTGATAAATATAGAATTCTCATATTGGGTTGCATAAGCTGGGTCAAAGTCGGAAAAATAGTTCAGCAGAGAAGAGTGGGGGAAGCAAATAAAAAAAAGTAAAAGTAAATAGGAATAGAATCATGATTCTCCCAAGAACGCCAGACATGTAGCGATTTCATAGCAAAAGGTAGCGAGCAACGAACGCTCAGTACACAGCAAAACAAAAGCCCCAGGGATGGCAAAGTAGGGATGTATGGTATACGTATGTGAGTGTATGTACAAGGCAGAATGCAACGTGTGGAATGAGGAGGAGCGTACAAAATATCCGTTAGTAGTCAGTAGGATAGGACCATAGGTGGAGAACTGGTATCAAAATCTGTATTTTGCAAACAGCCAAAAGAGTTAGCCATTAAAGCACCACATCAAAAAATCTGTATCTCAATCCATTTCGATAACCAGCTCTCATAAATTGGCCAATTGGAATAACTTAAACAAAGAAGAGGGGGAAACATCGCACCTAATCTCATAACTTCCCGCTCTAGTCATATACCTCACCCACTTAACACTACTATAATTATTCTTTTCAAACACTTTCAAATACCTCACCAGCAGCCCGCTGCTCGTGAACATAAGCAAACTGAACTCAAGGCTGAGCGGCGGCCGACTCCACGTCTTCTGCTGTGTCATACTCGTCAACATCGCCTCAGCAGTGAGCACGTACTCGCTCTGGCCCGAGAACCGTGCAATCTTCCAGACGATATTATTTTGCTCCGGCTCATATTTTGCGCGTCCCTGGCTCGTCCGTTCTGTGATCTTGGCCGTGTTGAGAGGGGTAGGGATGCGAACGATGACATTAGTCGCGAATAGTTTCGAACCATAGTTGGCTTTGATGGCAATGCTGTATTCGACCTTGGTGGTCCCAATCTCACGCACGATTGGGTGAACTTTGAACGGCAGATTCACGTTCTCTGTTGCCCGGTAGCGCATTAGTTCGAACTCCCCATCGGGGGGAACAAAAGAAATAATGCGGTCAGCATCGAAACGACCAAGTTTCACGCACTGGTGGAACTGGCAGTCTTCCAAAGTAACGCTACCTGCTGCCGCACGTGTTGCCCTCGTTTTGCCGTCCAATCGTCCGGCGGAATCATTGTTGTCGAGGAGTAGCCTATCATTAAGGCCAAATTTACACTCAGGCATACCAGATAGATAGGCCCGCATGATGATCTGGCCATTTACGTCGGCACGCAGAACTGTTCCAGTGGCCGACATGAGCAGATTGACATCCTCAATGACGTCGACGAACGCCTCGTTCTTCCTGTATTTGATATCCGATCGACGCCATGAGAGGGCACCTGTAGCTTGCATAGTAATTTTACTAGAATCCGAAGGCGAGTTGGCAATGGCTGATTTAACACCTTCCGTTGTAATGTACATTTTAAGAGTATCCGTTTCGGTGTTCTGAGGATATCCAAAGTCGAGTATTTCTGTTAATCGTTAAAGAAAATAACAATCAAATTAGCAGAAGTTCAGCTAATGGAGTTTTATTTCAATCGAAAAGCTTAAAAGCACTATATATATATATATATATATATATATTTCCAAACTCACCATCCAACAACTCGTAAACCAGCACGAAATTATTCTTCACAGCCTCTTCATCGAACTTCCCAAAATAGCCCTTCCCCAACAGCACAAATCTATACAGAAACTCAAACACCAAAGCCGCATTCGCATTGCTCTTCGTCACCGCAACCAAGTAGATATTCTCATGCTTAACATGACTGAACGTTGTCGACCCCAGCGTCAGGATGGGTGAACGGACTTGCGCATTGGAGATGACCTGGATACGGAATACGTCTGCGAGGCGTGGACGGCAGTCGTTTCGAAAAGCGCGGTAAATGATGTTCTCCCCCTTCTGGTTAAAGACTAGAATACCGGACAGCATGTTGGTAGATATGAGGCGGTCTGCCTTTGTCTCATGAGAAGAACATTGTTGGGTAGTATGGAATAGAATTGTACTACTGTACTTGATTTGCTGACGTTGGTGTTGCGACGAGCTATATATTACGATTCTGTAATGTTACGGTAATGGAAGCTCTGGAAGGGGGTAATATTTCAGTGCGTGGGCCAACATCCAGATACTTGTATTACTTGCCGTGCTCCGTACTCAACAGGTCATTCAGTAATATCCATTGATAAATTACCAACAGGGGCGTTATAATTTACTCTTCCTTTGCTCTGGGAATACCTTTGTCACAGTTCTTGGAGCCTTGTCTTTAGGGTGTATGTACTGTACATACATACAGTATACCTAGACCTCGTGAACGCTGGCATTGGATATGAAACAGCCCACAACAGTGGATATCAGTAACTAAAAGGGAATCAAGGCTCAAAATGTAATCTTCTATTTGGCCATGGCGACAATGGCACCGGGGTATATGGTTGTGGCTGAATAATGAAGAAGCGCGAATACTCGCCCAAAATATAAAGGATAAAAAGATAAAAAGAAATAAGTCATGTCTAGAAGGGAAGGAGACAAAGAGAGAGAGGGAGAAAAGGAGGAAAGGAAGAAAAAGGAAAATTCCACGAGATGGAAATGCAGATATGCTTTTCGCCAAATAAAACGTAATGAAAACGAGTACTAACACGCCTGAAAGAAGCCGGATCAAAGTTAACAGGAACAAACTAGGTAGGCTTGCGGTAACGCCAGCACGAAAACAAAAATGAGCGAGGGGGCGGGAGAAGAGAAAAGATGGGAGAAGTGATATGGGAGGATAGTAGGACAAGAGGGCAAAGGATGGAACAGATATGTACAAAATGGATATCATAAGATTAAATAACGTAGTTCTGAGTTAAAAAGGGAGGAGGGAGAAAAGAAAAAGCATTCTCATCAACTCTGTGATGGAGGAAGAAAGTGGTGGTCGGCATCACGCCCTGCAGTGTCAGGTCTCATGCCCATAGCAGATGCTGCGTCGTTCTCGACGATCCCAGCCTTCGGATCTGGAATCTGGATGTCGAGAGACATATAGGCAGTGCTCCGTAAGCTCCAGATCTTCACTCCTTCGCCAATGCCAACAGTCGCGTTCCAGTGCTCAAGCCACTGCTCAATGGACTCCAAATTACTCTTGACACCAGTGGCGCCCATATCATCCCAGACCCAACCTGTTACTAGTCCAATGGCACCGTCAAGCCAGTTGCGGGCACTAAAAGGATCAAATGAAGAGATAAGCTCATTGTTTATCTTAGCGATAATGGTCCGGAACTCAAGCTCGGGGAGAACGGGGTCAAGGATTTCAGGATACAGGTTCGAAAAGGTGGGTGCAAGATCACCCTTGACCATCCAATCGCGTCGTATGCGGATGATTCGCGTACTTTGGTATTCGGGAGAGGTGACAGGCACGTGTGGATTCATATGAGGGAAACATGGATGGGAAGGTCCCCAGGCTAGTTCCTCCGCGACATCGCCTTCCGCGCCACCCTCGCCCGAAGAGTGATTGCCGGTGGCAGAAGGAAAGGAAGCAAGCGTCTGAGACCGTAAAGAATGTTGTGATGGTACTTCTCGAGGGCGGTCCGGGTGGGCGCCGGCACCAACATGGTTGCTTACCCCATTACTTCGCAATAAAGCCGGGTCCGGTCGACGAACGTCGTCTGAATGTCCTTGTCTCCCCTCCGAGCCTTGCGCTGAATCGTTTCCCATTCTACTGTTTTCCCACAGACCGCTTCGTCGATGGCCTGGAGGAAGCCCAATGCTTGCGCGACCACTCTCTGTATCCGCGACACTGCGCTCAACTAGCAAACTCGTTGGACTAGATTGTTGGCGACTGCGCCGCTGTTCCGGAATGGTCAGCAAAGGAAAAGCGTCCCGTTGGGATTCGACGTATGGAGAGGAGTCAGATATTGGCGAAGGGCGCGGAGCGGCGACGACGGTAGTGCGAGGGACGTAGTTGATAGGATTCCAGAGCCTGGATGATGGAGGTCTACGGATACTAGTGCGAATGGACGAAAAAAGAGAGCGTCCCTGGGAGCTGCGGCGCTGGTGAGGGGTATTTGTTGGTCGTCTAATGGCGGGTTGGTAGGCGGGTTCTGGAGGTTGAAGAGAGGATGCAGCAGAGGAATTGTTTGTGAAAATCGGAACGAGGGGGATATCAGTATAGGGACCTTCTTCAGCCGGCCGCGATGATAGATTTCGTGGACGGTGAAAGGCGTAGGACGCCGTGGTTGATGCAGACGACGGGGAACAGCGAGTGGTGTAAAAGGGGTTCGTGGTGCGAATTGAGGTGGTCGGCGTTGGGGAAGAGCCTGCAGCGAGCAGCAGGCGGTGATTGGCGAGAGCAGGAGCCGAGAAAGGGGCTTAGGGGTAGGCCTAGTGGCAAGCAGCAGCAGCATGCCTGCACAACAGAAAAATAACACAATGCTGCTACCAACGGGAATTCAAAAATACGGGGAAACTGAGGGGGAAATAGAAGGGGAGAAATTATACAAAAATAAAAATTGCCAGAGTTCAATGACTGTAGGGACGGGGAATAAAAAGCAGTGATAATCAGTAGCAGTTAAAACACTCCCACCAGGCGTGTTCAGCAGTTCATAGTTTGGCGTGGAAGAGGATCTGGGCAATAGTACTCCACGACTATATCCATTCCGTGCGATTGGCAAAGTCCAGGTCGTCGGAGAGTCTGAGAAAAGCCCGGACTGCAATCCAAGAAGAAACTGCCGTTGAACTTAAGCATCGAAAACTGAGCTATCCCGAACAATTGGGTATGGTCAAGTGGCTTCCAAACAAAAAAAAAAACACAAAATAGTTCAAACCACTCTTTGGCCAAGTCCACATTCATTCCCAAAGTGATATATGGCAGCAATAATATAATATATTGGACTTGATCCAGTTTTAAATCAGACCGGTTTCAAGTTCTTGCGGCTTCCCATTCAATTGTCGTTTGCCAGGCGTTGGAATCACGTCTCTCCTTCCAAAGCGAAGAAGAGCCTACACAGAAGATGGAGGCTACGAGACTTATTTTATAACACAGGTGGTGGGAGAAGAGGCAGGGTCCATGGGATGGGCCACGCAGCTGTGACCGAAGGCCCTGCAACGCTTGCGAGCTCGCGTGGATGAGCCCTGCGGAATGCACCCCGTCCAGTCCCACCAAGCCGAGAGCAATTTTTAGGACTGATTTTAGATCTATCAGCACGCAACATCAGCTAATCTGCTTGCTAGTTTGTGACATTGTGATCAGGTTGCGTCCGTTATCAATGGGGGACGATGGTCGCCTTCGTATGCAAATGTTCGACCCTCTGCTCCCCTGGACCATTAACGAACGCCTTGCCCGGCAGGAAAACATACAAATGAAATAATGAGGATCCTGAAATCCAATATAATTTGGCTGTACCCCCCAGGCTTTCTACTCCTTGAGAGGGGAACACCTACACATTGCCAGGATTTACCTCGCCTATCAGCCCACCCACACAGCAAACTGTCAAGCCCGCACATTCGTCTCAGCCTGGCACGCGGTCGGTTGCAAAAGTTTCCAAGCAGCATGGATACGTGCATCAGCAGCCAATAAAATAGAGAGACATGTCAAGGTTGCGGAAGACAATTCAAGTCTCCCCGGCACCCGCCTCGCTGGGCCTGGTACTGAACCGTCCCCCACTAACCACGCTTTAGGATACTAGTCAACAGCATCCAGCCCGAACCAGGCACAGGGGCGGCTATTCAATAATTATGGGGCAACATTTTGTGAAAATTGGCGTCCTCCTCCTCCTCCTCCTTCCTCCGCTTCTTTGACGCGTCACTACAGGTCATTCTCAATAATAATAGTAATAACCTGGCATCCATCCACTCTTGCAAGAACTGGTTTGTTTGTGCCCTTAGGTGCTCACTACTCCGTACCGGAAGCATACATATCTAAAACCGTGTGTAAAACGGTTGCCTCGCATCAAACGCCTTGAACGCTGTTCTTACCTTGGCTAACGATATGCATGCAAGCTGCGAAAAATACCTGGTCTCCAGGGGTGTCAGAGGACCTACGCCAAGGGTGGAGCTATTCGACCCCAGCCTGGGAGGCTAGATGTCATTAACTCATTGTTTTGTTCAGAGTACGGAGTAAAGGGGCTTGTGGCCCCAAGATAAAATTTTTTTTGCTCCCTGGAAAAACCGTCACAAGTGGAGCTTCCATTGACATCAGCCTGCAGCAGCTAACGAAGACTATTGAGCCCAGCCCACAGGAACGGGGACCCTAGCTTCTCCTCCGAAATGGAGATCTTGTCCATGCCCATCAAGCCATCAGATCAAATATAGAGTTCTGGGAAGCTAAAACATACAGACTGTGCTCTGCCCTAGGAAGAAATCATATAAGATTGGCACATATAATTAGTTCGTGGAATGACAGGAAAAGCCTGCTGCGTCCACTTCCTTCCCGCCTGGTTCTAATTGTGCCTGCGACGATAAGTTTAGCTCAGGGGACGGGTATGTATCTATTGATAATAGCCCCCGATAAACCTCAGGATAGTAGCACTGTAGGTTATGAACCGCAGAGCGAGACAAGCAGGCAATTACGTTTCAATCAGAATATTGGTATCATCTGTGCAAAAAAGTACCGAGACAAAGCGAGATCAATCTCATACCAAATTTCTACTTATTCACTGTCGTTCGGCGCACTGCAAATCAAGCCTCCAGCCAAACAATCCCGCATTGCAGTACATCGTACGGAGTAGTGGCCGATTTATTGCTGTGCAAAATAAACGCTTTGGCCATACAAACTAAAAACCATTCCCCTTTACAAATCTAAGCCTGTATATTCAGTCTCCCGTGATCTGAGGTCGATCGCTCGAAAATATATAAGATCGTAGTATGGCACGCAGCGCGTGCCCGCCAGGGAACCCGCAATAACGAGAAAAGAAAAATACATGGGCGCATGGTACATGCCAAATAGAGGAAACAGAAAATGGGGGAAAAAAAAGTTTCAAGAGAAAATGCGTAAATAGTAATGACTGCTTTCATAGGACAAAAAAGTCATGGAATATGCACCATACATGTCGAGGAGCATGTTCATATTTACGCCACACATGGGTTTGCTTTCAGATTTCATTCCCTTATACGGAGTATAAGACAGGTGACTTTCATAGACAATTTCCAGAACGAGGTGATCCTTTCAAATCTGTAACCAACCAAAGATAGATGTCAGTTCTTTGATACTACTAAGCTGAACGCAATTTTTTTGTGCCTATCTATGCACTTGAAAAAAACGCGAATAGAAAAATAGAAAACATGGAAGATGCTCCGTACTTATAATGTCAGTACTGGGGCCGAGGAGCTCAATCACCATCAGCCAACACTGGAGGAAGAGGGGCTGGAATACACACAGGAGCGCTAGCCTCGGATGACATATAACGCATATGCAGTCGCGAAGCTGAAATTGACACACATATTTATGGCTCAGTTGTATGCCTTAAAATCAAAACCTTTGAGCCATGTGGGAAGACATTCCAGAGTTTTCTGGAATAGGACGACGGAGATAAATCGAGGCAGGGAGGCAGGGGGTTCTTATGTTACACATCTAGATTGCAAACGGCGGCTAAATGTTTGTCTGTACCATTATTATCTCGGTCTCTCAGCGTGGAACGAGTTGTTGGGCTAAAGCCAACATAGGTTACATTTTGGAGGGCCGGAGGTGATTTCCCGCCGCTTACTGCGTTTTCATGGCTCATTTCTTTTCAAATATGTATGCATAGCTACCCCTACCTTACACCCTTGTGATTCCATGGCATTCATTTCTTGATTCAGGTATTGTTATACGACGAGAAGGCGTTTTCAACGAGATTTCGCTCATGGACCTACACCACCACGTTTGTTTAGAGGGATACAGCACTGCTGAGACAAAGATAGAAGTGAGAACAAGGAGAGTAGAGTATGGTATGACCCCATAGGTGAGTTGAAGACGGTTAAGGTAGTAAGTAAGTCTTTGAACTGCCCGTGTCAGACCGTCTCAAAACCGTTCCGCGTTCCCCTGTATGTCAAAATTATTGTACGGGGTAGAATCAAGGGATGCTACGGGGTATTGGAGTGCGAAACGATGTACCCGCTGAGACACCCCCTGAGTCTCTGGGCATCATCTAGCAGTCAACCCCCCTGTCAGATAATAGCGAACCATAAGTTGAACCGGTGGCCTCTCCAAAAAGTACAATTTATCAGATAGCAGGGGACGGGAGGAATAAGAACGCTTTGCCCACGAGCAGAAGGCTCCGAAAAATGCTCCAAAGTGCCATTTTCCATAGTACCAGTATTTTCCAGCCGTCCCGAATTCGCAACCAGCGAAAGTACCGGGATTAATCTGCCTGCTCCATCAAAGTAAATTCCCACACAATGAAGGAGCTCCTTATGCTCCCTATGGAAGCAAGTCGAGAGCCCGGATTTTGGAGTTAGGGTGCAGTCACGGCCCGTTGCAGCCAGCACTATAACGGTGGCCATATGGAACTGCACTCCATTCTTGCACGGAGGAGTTCCCCCATTTTCGAGTCTGTTAGCAAACTGCTATGATTTCGTTTGCGTTTAAAACTACCTCAATCCCGAGCATGCGACGAACAGTAAACGGGTATTTTTTGAGGTCAAGTTTTGATTTTCTTGATGGAATTTATTTTGTCCAAGCTAGCCTTCCCTATGGACTCTAGCCGGCAGCGTTCGGATCATGCTATCCCGAAAACAAGAGGAGGCAATTCTGTAATTGCGCGGTTGGACAAACTTCGGGGCTTATCCAAAACTCGCGACTCAGGAGGTTTGATCGGCCTGAGGAAAAGGGTAAAAAGGAGCTCAACATTTTGCAGAAACCTAAAATTGAGGAGGGCTCCTTAAAATAGCCCAATTATGCGTAGAAAACAGTCGGGCATGCTCCGTATACTGGACAAAGACAAAACGAAAGTTCAAATGATGTTGATTTTTCAACCTGCAACGCTTCGCGCAGTTGGGTGGCACCCTGAACGAACGATCTTCGCGGATGCACGGAGACATTCCCACAATTACAAATAGAAACCAGATAGAAAACAGACGCGACTCGTAAGGAAACAAATGGGTTTGCAGTACAGAGTAGGAAGACGATTTTTCCCAAGTAATGCATCCATTATGGTGATACGTCCTGGTGGAATGATCGAAGCGTGATCTGCTGGAAAGGCGTTTGACGAGAGAATTTTTGAAAAACAAACCTCCATTGCAATAATGGGCAGTTGCATTTTTAGGATATTGGCAAATTATTTCCGCCTTTTAGAAGAGTTGTAAAGTTTTTTTGGAGAGCAGGAAAAGGCATTGTACAAGAGTGGCAGTCCGCCCTTGTTCTCCAAGCCACGATTGCAGCCAGCTCACTGTTATTTTCCTATTTCCTCCTCATTTTGATCCTTTTATATAAGTATTAGCTCAGTTCGTTCTACAGATGCCCTCCCAAGCAGTTGATTATGAAGTATCTCGGTTCAGCCATGCAACACAACCTGCGCAGTGACTCGATCAACCGAAATCTGGCAGGCGAGATCTCAGCGCAATTGTTCAACCTTAAGGAAACTCATTCTGTTCCTGACGTGCGCGTCGAGCCTCTAAACCCCTTTTAAGAGTTTAATAGCTAATGCGAGGGAAACTGCCATTCGACGGGACTGAAAATCAGCAATTACATTGTATCTACGAAGTCCAATACAAAAGCTGCATTGCTTCGTGCCCTAAATATTCCCCCTTCTGACGGCAACATGCATATATCCAGGCGTTCCCCCCTCCCCCACACCCTGCCCCCTCATTTCTCAAAGCCAATAAAAGTAAAAAAAACTAAAAAAAAATAGGAGCGAAAGAGGTCATGTACAGGAAACCTACATTTACTGAACGAGAAAAACAAATCGTAATCGGTAAAAGCCCCACCCATCTCTTGGGGGGGAAAAAAAACAAGAATAATTCCCTTAAACATGCTTATTAGCAGCCGCCTGCATCTTCTTTAGCGCCTCGGTGTGCATATATTGCATATCTCCCTTCCTCATCGCTTGATCTATCACGGACTCGCGATAGCTAGCCCTGAGCGCCCGCTTGTGTTTCCCTAGTTGACTGCGCTGATGCTCCTTTAGTAGATTGGCGCGGCGCGTTTCCACGACTGCGTCTGGAAATTGTTTAATTGTGTTTTCTTCTCTGACGAATTCACGCCAGCGGGCAAGTTTCGCTTCGCGGGCCTGCAGTGAATCTTCCGCTTGTTGTTGGTCCTGATATTGTCGTCGCGCGGTAACCAGCGACAAGTTCTCGAGAGATGGGGAAGTACAGACTGATGCGGGGCGTTTTTGCCCTGGGTGCGTTTGCGTCTGGTTCTGCGTCTGAATGTCTCTATGGATTAACTCGCGACGGATGGAAAGGGGGAGATCGTCCGCAGATCCGACCAAGGCGGGGCGCTGTGTGAGATGTGGAGAGAATGATTGACGGGCAGCTTTTGGTGGTGAATTGAGAGAGTGTAGGGATGGGGATCGAGAGAAGCGGTTGACCGCTCTGGATGAAATGTTTGAAGGAAGGAGGAGGGATCTTTTGCGAATTGCGGACTCGCGCTGAGCAATCAGAGGGGCGGAAGCCATGCGGAGCCCTCTAGTTTGTGGAGTCCGACCGTCTGCTTCGTCTTTTTCCGGACTACCGCTAACAGATTTAGATGTTGATAGAACGGACGAAGAGGGCATTGTCTGGTTGGTATCCGGTTGTCCAGGGGCGCTGAGAGGGGAGTTGGACGCTGAGCGGTGTAATGGATGGATTGGTGGTGTTTGAGTTCCACTCGTAGAGCTAGATGATTTAACGGGTGATGAAGATGGGGCAATGTTGAGGGTTGGAACCCCGGTAGGTGACTTTCCCGGAGAACTCAACCCTGATTCCAGGCCCTCTTCATTTTGAGACGTGCGAGGGGACGACTTATCGGCGTCTAAATCCTGACATGTCAAGCTGCTCCCAGCAGTTTGTTGGAGCTCGGACACCAATACAGGGACAGCAGGTTCATCTGTTTCCGTATCCTGTTGCGGATCATCGATTTCCTTGACTTCTGGAGGTTCAGCATCCGAAATATGTTTGGCCCACTCGTTCGTCCGGTGGGTGAGTACCACCTTAGACGTATGACTAGGGATATTGACCACTGACTCCGCTGTCAACTTCGCTCTAGACGCAACTGCAAGTTGTCTTCTCGATAATCTCTTTGGAACGGGGATGCTCGAGCTACCTGACTCCAAAAGGCCAGTCGGTTCATCATGTTTTTCTGATGGTTTTTGTTGATCAGATGAAATAGATCCACTAGCAATACCGGCAACTGCCGACGCACGATTAGAAATAGATCCTTCGAGTTCATTCAACTTAGGTACTTGATCTGGTGTTTCTCCGCAGGCTATTTCTGACTCTGAGGGAGCATCGACTACCTGAGTACGCTCACTTTCACAAAATGAGTGGCTATTGTTTTCGTTACCTTTCTTTATACTACCAGTTAAACTTGGTGTCTGTCTGGAGGGATTGGAGCCTGCCGGCCCAATTTTGATTATTGGCGCAGGGCCATGTTTTTTTACAGATCCTTCGCTGTCATTAGAATTCTCCATGACGGATGAATCAAGCTCCGTGATGGGCATTGGCTCAGCTGGCGCTTGAAAATCAGAATATGTTGAAGATGGACTGCTTTGAGAACCGCTCTCTGCCCGCAAGGCTTGTTCCATATTGTAATCGTGTTCTTGATTTGGCTCCACCTCAACGGAAGAGGAGATGCTTCGAGTGTCGTGACCGAAATACAATCCGTCATCGTCATCTCTAAAGCCGTTTTCCATATCCCGTCCATGTATTGGATGCGGGGTTGAATGTACACCTGCCATATAGTCCGATTCCGCCATCGAAGCAGCCACCGAACTAGAGTCATCATCCGCCCTAACTTCAAAAGGAGTAGCCCTAACTGAATTCATGGTGATGTTAGACGAAACAAGCATTTCAGTATCTGCAGGCAATTCATGCACTCCAGAGGGTATGTTCGGATTAGTATCCTGTTCGCCCCCAGCGGACGAGCTATTTGGAAGAGGCGTATCGGATTGGCCGGGCATTGCAGCTGCTGCAACGGGTGGCCGAATAGAGTCCCGCGATCCGTGAGGAATGCACATTGTGCCATCTCCGTTTGGTGTTCGTAACGCATCCATCTCATAAGTCTCGCGCTGTCCCACTGATCGTCTATCATCCGGCGTGCCCGAGTGCCTTTCATGGCCCTCTACCTGCGCAATTTCAATCCCAGAGTCGTTTGGTGGCCGCTGATCGTCGCCATATACGGCCTCCCATTGAGCTCTTTCTCGTGCCGTGCCCTCTTCCACATTTCTCCCTATTTCTTCTTCAATCTGGTCACGCTTCTTTTGTTCCTCTTCGCGCAAAGCCGCCTCTCTTCGTCGGCGATCCCTAATCACTGTCCACAGCTTGGCTTGCGATACAAGACCCATGATTAAAATTACAACAATGCCTGCAAGTTCCGCTCGTATACCTCGTGTGATAGGGTAGGTCTTTGTATTAAACGGAAATTCTTTCTCATTCAATCCTGTAGGCGCGTCAGAATAAATCTCAAAGTGACATGTATCCCAGAGAGCATACCCCATATGTAAATCCAGAATTCCTTCAGACCAGCCTTGCTAAAGCAGTCTATGCCTAGAATCACAACAGTGGCACCGGAGAAGGAGGTCGAGCATATTAACGCATACGGTCGTGTATGGTGAGTGAATGACAGGCAGTATAGACCCGCAGTGAGGCTACATATGAATGCTGCTTTATGGCCGGTCTCTACAAGGAGGCCACCAGGTTTCATTGAGAGAATCCACATGCTCAAAGTGAACCCGCCAAGCATACACCCAAACCCTTCCGAAACCTCCTGGAACGCCAAAGAAATGCCTCCAAATATTGAACCTGTCACGAACGCCGCAACAAAGAAGGCTCCTTGTACCGCATCTTTAACCGGTGGTTTCATGAGATAAACAATGAGTATCTAATCAGAAATTTAGCACGGTGTAGACTGCTTATTAGAACTCAGCACACATACCGTCACAGCAAGTGCTGATAAAAACGCCACCGAAAAAAATATTTGAATCCTGTATAAAATCTATGAGCAACTTTGCCCAGAGCAAGGTAGTGGAAGAGAACTCAACCATTTATTCCTGACCCCAACCAATGCATATATCCCGCCTGCTATAATAAGCACAACGCCTGCAATGGACAACCCCGGAGTTATTTTCGGGATAAGAGGGAGAACGTTCGGATCAGGGTCAGTTCCTATTTCGCGTCAGTATTGTTCAAGTGTGCTGAAGCGGAATAATTCACCGTCCAACGAGGAAAAATCAGAGGGACGAGGACTTTCTGTAGAAGTTGTATCATTTCCGTTGCTACTGGTAGCGGTTGGGTGTATCGATTGAGTGCGGGACGCGGAGTTTGTTGCTGCCACGGTATCTGAAGATGTTGGCTGTACTTTCGTCGTAGAAGTACCCTCAGCAGGTTCCGATGCTTTGACATCTTGTCTCGGAAGCACTTGAATTCCACCAACGCACGCGGGTCCTATGATGCCTAATGTGCAGAGAACTATGCACATTAAACTGGCTCGCATGTTGAACTGCGTCAAAAGTTCGCGACAGCGAGGAAGTTAAAAGGCGGCACTTTATTGATCCAGCCCGGGTGTAAGAATCAAACACCTGGGGAGTCACCTGAAACTCGAACACGGCCACCAGAAAAGAGAAAGAAAAAATTAAATCATTCTGACATGAGCTCTAGATAGTTAGGCGGCGTGGAATGGTTATTCTCCTTGAGGATAGGACACCATTTCTTAACAGGTCCAGCAAGGCGCAGAAGTCGGCGATATACGAAACAGTCGACCAAAACCTAGCACAAAAATCAGAGGATGTCTTGGGAAATCGGAAGCTTTCTACCTTTACTCCTTTGTTGGAACTCGAAAGGATTAAGAATATCTGTTGATTTCTCGTGTATTCTTCTCTGAAGAAAAGGGTCAGATCAAGATCCGTCCCACCAAACCCAGTAGCTAGTGTCTAGGGCTACATGCCATGCCCTGATCCCGGTATTCCTCCTAGAAAGCCTCAGCTTTCAAGGCATGAAGCGAGATAAGGCAGGGAGCGGGACCCAGACTGGTACTTTGGGTGACGCGCATATCTTGAGTGGGCTAGCATTGCCAATCAATCGATTTAGCAGCAGCAATGTACTCCGTACGGAGTTCGTAGTACAGTACCAGATATCACAGACTAGCGTGCAGGAAAGCCATATGGAATACAAGTCGTCCGTAGAGCAAGCCGGGAGTAAATGGGAAAAACCGCCACCATACTCCGGGTTCCGTAGGCCTGATGGAAACGTTCGATCAAATCAGGGGGTTGCAGAAGCGTAAAGCTAGCTCCAAAGGTGTGGAGGAAATAGATTCAACATGGTCTTTTCTTGAAAAAAAGAAACTGTCGCATCAGCCATTGGTCCAGCCAAGCCAGTAACTTTCCGAACATATGGCCATCTTAGCCAGAAGCCCGAAGACTGTCAGTCAAGTTGGCTGTTGACAGAGGGATTCTTCAGCCAGTCAGGTAAACAAAGATGGTCAGCCAAGATGTGATGTCGGCCTGTGTTTTGCAGGACGCAATTAAAGCAATATCCCTCATCAGGTCCAATAAAGTTGAATAGTTCAGCCACCGGATCAAGAAGCCGACTGTGATACTGATAACATCCATAGTTAACTATTGCACCGGAAGAAGATGAGTCAACTGACATGTTGAAGGTGGTTTCCGGAGCTTTGTCGACATGGTAGCGTTTGGTGAACGCCAGCACAACATTAAAATTGACGTCAACGAACAGAATCTCGAACAGCAACTACTCAACCAGAGCACAGAATATTAACGGTCGGTGATGCAGAGTATTGGCTCCAGGAGCTTCCATTCCCTGCATACGTCTGCCCTGCCTGGGATGGGCGGCGTGCATTCCGCTGCATGCGAGAGAAGATAAAACGTGGAAGAAGATTTTTCTGCAAGGTTTCGCAGGGTTCAAAATGGTCAGGGCGAGACCTTAAATCACTGTACCCCATATCCCATATCTTGGGAATGCCGATCTATGGTTAACATTATTATCTTGGTCCCCCCCGGCAGCAGCAACCCCGCTGATAACAGTGTACTCGGTACTCCGTACTCTACCGGGGCTTATCAGATGTTAACAATTACCCAGTCAAATGTTCATGTTGTATGACAACTCTCCACCTTACTTAATTCAATAATCGAAGCACGCGGGCCACACCACAATACTAGTAGGTGTATCCTTTATATCAGAAACACATGTAAAAATGATTGGATTTCTTTAATCCCACATTAGATACTACGCCCTATTCTTAAGTTGTGGCATTACCGTGCGCTTGCATTCCGGCGTTATGGGTAGTGACTGCTAAGCCCGCCCACTGTTACTACAGCCAGTTCATGATGCCAAACGTCATGAATGTTGTCCTCTTTTCGCATGCTGCATGCTGTTGTTGAGTCACAGCCCATTTAAACCCCAGAGACGCGGGGACAAATACGGGTAATCGAGTTGATCTGCATGTTCGACGGGTGAAGGCTATTGGTATATGGGTGTTTCCGCTGGACTGAGAAAAGATGACCACTTTGAAGAGCTTACTAGAGTCGGGTTGGGCAGATACTTAACCTGGTAGCTCACAACGAGGCGCCGCCACCCGCTACTAAGAGTGAAGGATATGGAGATCTATTCTGCGTTGTTATCTTGGTGTCATGGTCGCAGTAGCGAAATAAACTACAGGGAAAGACACTGCAATATACAGGCAGGGAGCTCCCAAGTCGGAAATCATTGCCCCTTGGTGAGCTGCCTAGTCCCCATACGTTGGCTTTCCATCCATTAAGATCTGGCAAAACGAGGTCCCACCGAACAACGTAGCAGCGGCTTCCCAATCAGAAACCTATCGTGCATGATCAGACTAGGGGTACTAGTAAATATGGACATTAGACTTTAAAACGTCTGCGCTGTGGTGCGAACGAAATATGTCCCTCCCACTGCCCCCGTTCATTCTATCTGGTCCAAAAATTCCCCGTAACTTACAAAATCCATGACATTCCGTCCATAGGAAATTCAGGATCAAGAACCTTCAATGTCTCACATCAGAAGATTTCTCTCGATTTCCTTGTTTCGCGACCAACACAGGATCAAGGGTTTGGCTCGAAAAATGAGACATCCACGCAACTTGATTACATACATATGGCACAGTTGCCCCGCTATCGATGGTGCTCCACATCACCATCATCATTGACTGACTATTCAGTGTTTGTTTTTTCCATTCATGCATTAACGCTATACACAGAATCACAAACCCCGCAATCTTTGTATCATTTCCCGATTAGAAGAATAGTCAGTGAAATGTCCCACGCAATGTCTTAAAAGGAAAAAAATAATTAAAGAACGGAAAAGACAACAGAGCCGAATCGCACACCACACTTGATTCATTGAAAAGGGTAACCCAACAATCTTCAATCATTTAACTAAACAGCGGCCAGAATTCGGTGGAGAGGAGCAACTGGAAAATATAATAAAAATAGTTTCATTATTCGGCTCGGGAAGGCATCGCTTGCCCTGGAGCTTTTTGTTCACTTCGGGAAATGGTAGGTAGGTAGGCGATCTCACCCCATAGTTGGAGGACAGAAGCCATGCCCGCCTGGGTACCCATACTATCGTTGAGGTGGCCTATCCGAAGTAGAAAATTTCTAAACGTAGCGTGCTGAATGATACTAACATGTTATTTTAGCATTGAACGCTTACAGGGGTTTTTCATTTCTATGGACCAGAGAAGGTCTGAGCAGATCATACTTCTGTACCCCTGGTTGAAGGTTCCTAGAATCCGTTGAAATTTATTACATTAACAATTCTTTCACTCTGACGAAAAAACATGCGCAATACAGCGCGACTATCCCTACCCTTCCTTCCACTTGCAGTATGTGAAACTTCGCCTCGGAATGCAAAGAATTCCAAGTCCTTGAGTCTGGGAGTGGTGAAAGTGCTACATAAAGCAATAGGGCTGCTATAGATCTTAAGTCGATCATTTCGGTTAGTACGCCAGTAATAAAAAGCTGCTCTAAGTCTGTACTTCCATCTGCAGCAAGAAAACGGAGTTCCTCTCGATCACGAAACATGGTCTCAATTGTTTCAGTCGTTCCGGTTGCATGCAGAATCTTCGCAATTGTGGCATGTGTACTGAGAAGCTTGACTAGGAAGTTCATAATCGGCAAACTGCTCAAAGGTGACCATACGTTCATTGTTATCATTTAGTGGCGGAAGATGACCAAGGAGAAATGTGGAAAAAGAATGATAAGTCAGCGAGTTGATAACTGTTCTCCTCACTCTTAATATACCGTTAGATTGTGCTTTTGAACATTAATAGTCTCTGCTGAATACGCAAGGTTGGTTCGAGAACAATTTTGAATTTACCAAATGGTAAATGTAGCGCGCTTAGAAGTGCCATCAAGTTGCTGCTATCATTTATTTTACTTGCTGAAAGCTTGGTGTGATGGCGAATAGCAGGGAAATAGGTGTATAGAGCATTCCATATTTCAGTCAATCGTTGTTCCTGTAGTTAAAAAATTATAAGATATCGATACGTGAGTAAGAACAGATAACACTAACCTCTCTACTATTCCGGTACTTTCCTAGAGCAAAGGGAATGATGTGAACTAGCGCTATCTCGCCTGTGTTCTGAATTGCATCATTTGGAACATTTCCAGGTGCATCATCAGTGTCGTATATTCCAGTGATCAAACAACGGTAATTGCCTCGCTAGAGAAGCTGGTGAACTTGGCTCAATTATATCGGCTGCAATTTCCTCGTATTGATGTTCTTCGTCAGGAAGAGATTCAATGATTTGTTTTTCAGACAGTAATAGTCATGTAATTGATTGTTCTTATAGTGATTTTTCACAGAGATTCTCGGAGTAGTGACATTTCCGTGGCGTAGTTGACAGGGAATTTGAGTTTCCACTCAATCTTTGCATGACCAAATTCCATCGATCTGTTCTGGTTCTCCATGTATGCCATCGTTCTTTCATTCTTCGACCTGCTTCACGTCTAGGCCCGGGGGGAGGGCATTTTCTGCCTATATTCGTTCGTAGTATATGTTCCGGGGCGAAGTGTTTTACCCTTCATCAACCTTTTTCCCTTGTTCAAAATCAAAACTCCCTTGGCTGGCTGTTTCAACAGAATCCAGCGGCTGATGTAGGAGATACCACTCCTTTTCCCGCGATCAAAGCTTTCAAAAAAAAAAAAGTCGCCTTTCGTCAAGATCCCTCCCGCAGTTCAGCGATGCAGCTCGCGAGACGTTTTATACCTCAGATAATTGCAAAAGGAATTCATTGCGAAAGGTTTAATACTATAGAAGTATGTAGTTACGTCTGAGCTCTTTGCTCTCTCAGTAAGCGATCGCATGTAAGGGGAGCTAGTCCACAATAGGAAGCCAAGGCTCCAACCTTTAAACGTTGGAACACGTAACTGACATCACATGACCTTCTAATGCTCTCCTGAATTCAACTACGCGTTCCCTCACAAGATCCAATCTCCAATTATTTATCTACCATTCTGCAACTCACAATGCGCGGCCTAACCACTCTCCGTCCGCTGTTTCGCGATCTGGCCTCCTCTCTACCGGCGCGCAACTTTAGCACGACTCGACCCAATGCCCTCGCACGCATCAACATCGTCGGAAACCTCGGAGGCCCGCCAGAACTGCGTGCCACTTCTTCAGGCCGCGAGCTAGTAAACTACTCTGTAGCAACCAGCTATGGACCCAAGGATGATCGTCAGACCAGCTGGTGGCGCATCACAAGCTTCGCTCCCGAGGGACCGAGTAGAGATCATTTGCTCAATCTGCCAAAGGGGTATGTGAATTCAGTTGCTTTTCCTTTATATCTATACGTTCACAATGCAAATCAAACTTTCTCGGAGGCGGAGAGATATATGCTCCACTACTCCACTTTTTTCGTTGTCGCACGAGTTTCTGCTGGAGCTTATTATATAGATGGCCCATTTCGTTCGTTTACGGGGGGATTGCCTGGCTAACTATAGCTCATTGTCTACCACAGAACCCTCCTGTATGTAGAAGGCGACGCCAGTATGCGCTCATACGAGGACTCGGACGGAAAGAAAAATTCGGCCCTCAATATCACCCAACGTTCGTTCCCCATACCGACCTATATTACTTCTCCCCTCCCCCCCTCTCCTGGCACCTAATACAAAGGAAGTTAACTAACCACAATATTTTTAAAAACCCCACAGGGCACTACGAAGTTCTTAGACGCCCAGGCAGCGAGTAAAGTCAAAAAGGGAAGAAGGGTGCGCGTGCTTCCAGGCGAGCCGACGCTACCGTTTCATTATGGGTTCAGTTAATTTTCTTTTTCTAAGCGGCCGAAGATGGCGGCCTAGAAAGGGACCTATTGTGAACTTGGTTAATATCAATATGTAATGGTATACGTGTACTATTTATAGATGCGGATAAAGCATGTTTAAAGATTTTCTTTCTGGTGTGGCTCTGCTGTACTTTTCCGCGGTGTGCGGGCGATTTTATAGGGTGGGTTCTCAAACAGGGCGGATATCTTGTTTAGTTAGGTGAACCCTTCACCTTAAAAGCCAGGTATCTGTTGCTACTTTTTAATTAACGGTGATGTTTGTATGAATATTTTTAACCACGGAGATGGTAAGCAAGCCACTGCAACTTGATTGGACTGCTCCACTGGCAGATAGACATAGCTATGCAGGTTTGGCAACCATTTTGTCGAAACAACTGAGCTACCGTGAGTGGAAGTCGCATATTATAATGTTTCGTGGCTCTCTACAGTTGATTGTAAACAGTTTCCATTTAAGCATCCATTATGACGAATTGTAAAGAAAGAACAGAGTAGAAACAAAGGAAGGAAGGCATCGTATTTTCTTCTACGGAGTAGGTTATGGTTTGATATTAGTGGCAAAAATTTTGCACAGAGGCGTGTATTTTAAATGCCTGGAAAAGACAACGAGTGGCAACTAAGGGTCAGCCAGATTGAGGCATAGCAGGAGCAGAGCAACCCGGTGTGCCGCCGTCATTTTCCAGCTCCCCATTCAGGATAAGTAGAAGAATGTATAAAGAAGTAGCTTTACGAATGGAAAAAAAAACCGCCTCCTGGTAAAATTCACCCAAGGAAGAGTGACAATCACATCTCAGCTAGCGTAAAAAAGAGGAACAAAAGGATTCTCCAACGGGAAGCGAAGTGCAGAATTAAGGAGTAAATGGGATGGGGGGTGAGGGGGGAGAAGAAATGTAGAGTAAGAGACAGAGAAATGCAATTATACATGAAAAGAGAAAAGAGAAAAGGGGCCATAATATGATCAATTACACCTCCACAAAGTGATGCCAGCCATCGAAACTACAGGATCCATCTAAATTTCTGCAACATTCGGTGTTTTCTCATAAATATTGGTATCAACATCGAAATCGATTTCCGTCATCGGAGTTATACTTAAAACACGGCGATTTGAGTTGAAATGATGGGGTGCTGGAGGTAGTGGCTTATTTTTCATAGCCAGGTTGGAGAAATGGGCGTCATGATCAACAATCGTATCATTTGTAGATTCAGAATTAGACCGTACAGTCCTGGAAAGGTTTATTGCTAATGTTAGATTTTACACGGACGGAGTAGGGGAGACAAAAGATATGTATAATGGCTACCTACCAAAGAGTCGGGGAGTATTCGACTGAAGATTGTTTCTTCTTCAGGGCCATCTTGGCGCGGCTACCAAAGGATCCAATCCGGGTTGAATCTGACGCTGTGCTGGTGGCGATATGGGGATGCTCCAACATGGGGAAAAATCGGCCCAAACCGATTCGGAGAAAGAATGTACGGTACATTAATGTTGCGTCTTTTCCGAATCCAAAGAATGCGAAAAGTAGGAAGCCGCTTGTAACCTGGATCCAGCGGTCATAATAAACTATGCCATTCATGGGTACTTTTCCAATGTTTCCCCACTTCGGTCCATGGACGTCTGCCCAGGTGTATGGTACCCAAGGCTTTGACAATTCAACATTGCGATAGAAAACATAAACCTGGGAAGGGAGACTGCCCAGTAACAGCACTAGGGAGAGAACGAGAAGACGGATAAATCTCGATTTGCTTGTACTGCTGCTGATGGAGACAATGTAAGAAAATTGTTGGCGGTATTTGAAGAGTCGGTATATAACCAAGACTAGAAGAACAAGCAAATTAACATTAATCAGAAGACAATTCGTGGGATGGAACAAGTAATACTTACCACAGTATATCGCAGCCATGAATAAGATAGCCAGTGGCCATGCGAAGATAAGTACTGTGGTGGGCCAGCTTGGATGGAATGCAGGCATACAACCTACAATTGCCCAGAGGTAGTATCGACGATGTTGGACAACACAATGGAGAGCCATCATAAGAACGGGGATGACCACGCAGAAAATCACTTCGAAAGCAAGGGTACGTCTCCGCTGGCCCCTGCTGGGAATCAAAGTGGCGCGATCTGTGTTCATTACATCTGCAAGTGAGCGAAAAATGCAAGTGAGAGCTCCTGCGATCCCGGTCCCAAGCGGAGCCATGAATTTTGTTTCAATGTCGCAAAGCCCAACACCGTCCCACCACGTAGAAACATCATCTGTAGGCCAGATCAAAGGGTTGATGAAGTTGAAGAAGTTGAAGATGATGAACCAAGAGATGAGACACGATGCAGGAAAATTTCCAGTCCGTGAGTGCCAGACTAAAGCAGGAACACACACCAGCATAGACAGAAATGCGGTAATGGGCAACACAACGGCTGCAGTTGACCTGTAAAAAGGGGTTCCGGGAGGCTCCATCTCTGAGGGTTGAACGAAGGACGACAAGCTCTCAGTCCGTGACTCCTTCAAAAGGCAGTTACAAAGCCCAGTTTAAGAACGACGGAGTAGGATGGTGGAAGCTATTTTGGAGAATCTTCTGGTGGTTTCCGGCGCGATATGAAGTTCGAGCCAGCGTAGGAGAGCCAAGTGTGCAAATGTTGTAAGGTTTCCAGAAGGGATATCCGTCAATATGGACAGGAGGGTAATCGAGAGAATAAAGGAATTATGAAGCAGAAATAACATGTAAAAACATATATGATCAAGCTCGGCGAGAAAACAAGCAACATATAAATTCACCGACGATGGAACTCCAAAGTTGAAGGACGAAGTTTGAGCCATGATGAGTATTAGAACTGAATTCCTACTGAACATGGTGAAGGGAATTGCACGGCCAATACAGTCAGTCAGTTATTCAGGACAAGAAAAGTAAGAATACGGGACATCAATAAAGGGAATCAAGGGATGAAATAAACAAACAAGTATAGATGGCAAAATAGTGACTTACACAGCTCTTCCTTGAAGATACTCCGTACAGAGTCTGTGGGGAGCGATGTTGATAGGTACCTTTGGTAGGTACTTGCCTGGAGTTTGACGGACCCGTTTCGGGTTTCAATAACGCCAGCAGCAGTCAATCAAATAGCAGTGAATTCCCGTCACACATCCGCAAACCGGGAAGCAATCTCGAAGAAAACTCCAGCAATTTCCGCAAAGCATGAGGCCTATGCCTGCATGAAGCTCTTGGGTCAAGTAATTTATGCAATTTTGATTTTTAGAAGCGCATGCATCGGCGTTGCTAGGCTGCATATTCAACAGTCAAACTGCTGAAATGCAGCTATCAGCCCAATACAAGGCGTATCTCCAGCGTATGTCTTTTCTGGAATCAAATATCAAACCACTTAGCCACATGAATCCGAAAGATGTTGCTGTGTCATTTTCCAACATGCTCAATTTGCAGGAAGCAGTTAGTTAGTTGTCTTCTGGACAGCTAGCCCCTTGGATATTTGCAACCTGATATCTCTTCCAGAGACGGCCGTAGTAGAATAGAACACATCCCAGATGATATATAATTAGATGTATATAGATCTCTACAACATTTTAAACTCTCGTTAGTCTGGGAGTATTTGTGATTGAAAAAGCAGGACATGCAGAATCAGTGCACCAGCGGACCTGTAAGGGCCTTCCGCATGTGCTTGAAGCCATCCGCTTTTTCGGTATCAATAAGGTTTTCTTCACGCAGGAAAAAGTAACACTGACCTGTTGACTCCCATGATCATTTTCACCATAACCACTGTAATGGCTGTTTGAGCGGGGTCGTGTATAGACATCGACTCTTGGACTACTCGAAGTGGTGTTGAATAAACAGAGGGCAAACGACGCGTTAGGCCCTGGATAACACTACTATAAACACAACTGAGGTTAAAGAGGTATATTGTGTAACACGAATAAACGGCAGCATGCATATATCTCGACCATTTTCCCGTATTTTCGCGATGGAGCTTCAGTAGAGCAAACGAAACAATGGTTAACTGAGCTAAGTAAGTGACAGTGTACCAAGGAATGGTAGAGCGTCAAGTAGCTTCCACCTTAAAATAGTTAATTAGATCTAATCTCATAGAATCCCGAAGAACGAGCTGAGGTTGGAATGATATGGAGGTTAGATTATCCGCCATTGAGTTGCAGGTTTACTATTTACACGTGCGCCTAAAAATAACCGAGCTTCTACGCCTCAAACCTGCACCTGGTGGATGGATCGTCAATCTTCTTTCTCAAGCCTGCTTCAACCAACCACCAAATAACCACAACAGCTCACTGATATTTAGCTGGTAGAGAGTGCCACATACTATCCGCCTCCGCTTCGTTGATTGTGCCCCTGCCACCACCAAGATCACACTAAATAGTTGTTGTAAGGGCCGAAATATTTACCGCCGGTTATGTCATAAACCTGGCACTTCGATCTAGACACTTGATGTCCCAACCATGCATGCTGGGAACAGCGCGTCCTGCGTTCTCATCATTGAAGCCTGGCCTTTCGCCTCTGGTCGGTAACGTTCCAGCTTCCAACAAACTACCTCACCATGCCTGAATCGAGAATATCCTCCCCAAATCATGCATCTTCACAACCAGGCGCTAGCGCGACTGGCTCCGCACCACACCCTCGTCATCGTCACTTGAACCGTGCCGCCACCACTACATTTGGTGAACAATCGTCGAACCCTCCTCCTGGCCCAGGTAGATTGAGACGGAGTTCGACTTTCTCTGATACCGTTTCCGAAGCCCGCAATTCTATTAAATCGTCAACCGATGATTTATTCCTGCCTCGAGTTGACTCGAATACAAGGTCTCTAGACAACGATAATGAGTCCCACTGGCAGTCCGTTCCGCTGGCGCTGGCCTTGTTGCCTGCAGTTGGGGGTCTGCTATTCCAGAATGGAAGTGCAGTAGCAACAGATATCACTTTGTTGGTTTTGGCAGCTGTATTTCTTAATTGGTCCATTCGGCTACCATGGTAAGCAGAGCCTACCACTTTTACCCGCGCATACAACATCATCTATTAATTACAAAATTTCAGGGACTGGTACCACTCAGCACAAGAAATATCACGAAGCCTTATATCGGAAGATGAATTCGACATGGATGTAATCGTCGAAGAGCCCGAGAAACCCGTACCCGAACCGGACAATGACGAAGCCGATGATCCAAAACCCAGCTCTCAAAAGCTCCCATCCACAACCACCCCAGCAACTTCCCCTCAATCGGTAGCTACCAAAGCAGCAATAGCGGAGCTTCACCGACATGAATTAGCAGCTCTGGCTTCCTGCTTCCTCCTCCCTATAGTAGGGGCCTGGCTCCTACACGCCCTTAGGTCGCAGCTCTCCCGACCCTCCGAAGGCCTCGTGTCCAACTATAATCTAACAGTCTTCCTCCTCGCGGCCGAAATCCGCCCATTTTCCCATCTCTTGAAAATGGTTCAAGCGCGAACCCTCTACCTCCAACGTCTCGTCTCCTCTAACAACAACAGAGAACACCATCATAAAATCGATGCAAGCAAGATCATGGACCTCTCCACCCGCCTCGAGGAACTGGAAGCTCACATCGCAGAAACCGTCAACCAGCACCAGCACCAACACCAAGATCAACAATCCCCCCACCACAATGGTGCCACATACGAAAACCTCACCCCAACCGCGAACACAACCAAAAGTTCTGTGCAAGACCAAAATACCACCCAACCGGATCTCTCAGCCCTCACTCGCGCCATGCGCCGCTACGAAAGACGGACAGCCCTGCAAACCCACGAGACCGAAACACGCCTCCAATCGCTCGAGAAGCGGCTGAACGACACCATCTCGCTCAACGCGGCAGCGGCTGCAGCGGCACAACGCAGCTCGACGGTGCCTCACAGCTCGCCCGTGTTTACATCATTAAATTGGATGTGTTGTGCTGTTGTGCTGCCAGCACAGGTGGTTTGGGGATTGTGCTGTATGCCAGTTCGAATGGCTTGGTGGTGGGCTAGCTGGGCTCTAGGCTGGGTAGGTATTGGAGCCAGCAACGAAGGGAGAGGCGATGGGAAGGATGTGGCGAAAGGGGTAGGTAGGAGGAGAAGCAATGGCACCGGCAACGGCAACGGCAACGGTAACAGTGGTGGAAATAGTGCGAAACCAGGCAGACCGCCAATTTCTATATCGAGGGAGTTGATGGGCTCTTCTACGGGTGGTAGTGGGTTGCAACAACGCGGGCTCGGGGCAGGGAGACTGTCGATGTCGAGTTTACGTTCAGGAGATTTGAATTAATACATGGTTTCCAATCCATGTAACTTCTTGTTCCCCTCCCCCCTTATGACTTTCCTTTCCGATTTTATTTTATTTCGGGAATATTTATGCTCAATCTATAACAAACAAAAGGGGTTTTATTTTGTACACTGTAACGGGCATCTACTTAGGGTCGAAATGTTTCTTTATTTCCATTTTCTGCGTTTTCTCTATTTCCTCGACTGGACTCGATGAATGGACGACCACGGACGATACGCGAGGTAGTAATGCTGTACGTAATATTTCTGGATATATATATGAATTTTAATTTACATCCCCGGATGTGGAAAACTTTTCCAGCAAACGAATACATAGCCCTGTTCATACACATACATTGTAGTTGAGTTGTACGCTCGCGTGTGGCAACTTGCCTATACGCGTATTACATGGGGAAAGGAATGCATTGAGCAAAGTAAAATGACTGGTTGATTGATTGATATATGGAATTAGACATTGACAGCATGTTTCTATCATCAAGAATAGCCAACCTGTATTCTCAAATCAGAAAAATCGCAAATGAGCACTTATGTACCTAGTTATACCATGTGTATAATAACACGGAATGGAAATAGGTAAGGATCGTTATGTAGTAATATATCAATGCAGGGACGATAGGCCGATCTCCTTATCCAATCAAGGAAAGAAAATCTAAATCTGCTGATCCAGGGCAAGAACAAAGAACCAGGACTGCCGGGACACGGTATCTCTGACTATCCAGAAAAACGCCGTTCCATCTCTGGTGGCATGAGGTGGATGAAATCAAGGGGTGCGAAGGGCAGAAGATGGGAAGGAGACAAAAGCCAGGGATCCAAAATGACAAGAAACGAAACGAAAAAAAAAAGAGAATAAAACCGTGCACTTTTGCTCCTCCCGCGTGCCCTTGCATTTTACACTGGGTTATCGTTCCCATGGCCAGCTCGCACCTCTTCGTCAGCCCCGGTCCCGACAACAGCGGAAATCTTCTTCTTCGCTGTCCCAATCCCACTAATACCTTTCTCCTGGTTAACACCCAACCATGGCTTCCTCGACTCCCCTAACACCTGCCTACCCAAATAGTAAATCCCCTGCCCCAACATAATACACACGAAAGCAATCGGATACATCCAATGCACCGAGTATTTAAACACATTAATTCCAATAATAATCCCCCAAAAGTTGGCCGTGAGGAGACTAATATTGAAAAACGCTGCGGAGGCCAACCTGAACAAAATCGGTGCCAGCGAGTAGAAGATGAATAAGCAGAATGTATAACCCGTCAGGTACCCGCCAACTTTGCTATTCCACGTCGCGCTAGCAAAGGACTCGCGGTCGAAGATGGCAGCTTGCACCCCGATGATGAACATGCCGTACAACCCCAGCTGTCCCAGGACCTCATACATGGGCCGCTTGCTGACGAGATATTCCTCCGCGACATTGGTGAGGCCGTAACAGGTAGCACCCAGCAAAGCGAAAAGATCACCTTTAATCTGACTGCTGCGGGATGGGCCGCTGAGGCCGCTACCGCCACTAGTAATGTGATCGGAGCCAAAAAGCACACCCATTCCGCCAATGGCAACGAGGATACCGAGGATCTGTGCCCAGTGGTAGCGGACGCGCAAGAAAAGAAACGAGATGATAACTACGACGACGATAGCCCAGAAGTTGATGAGCTGTGCACTTAAGATTGTTGTATACTTGTAGGCGAGGACGATGAAGTAGTTACCCTCGACATCGCAGAAGGCGAGGATGAGGTATTTCCAGCCGTCTTTTTGGATGACGCGGAACCAGCGTTTGAGGCCGTAGCGGTGGATGGTGTAGCTGGTGAAGACCAAGTTGAGGAGGACGTAGTTGAAGAGGGATTGAAAGGCCGGGATTGAGGTGCCAATGTTGGAAAGCAGTTGTGAGAGAGTGTTGGTGGAAGTGATACAGAGCGCGAGAATTTGGCTGTGTTTAGGAGTTAGCAATGAAATTCTCTTGTTGATTTAATTTTTTTTCATGCGATTTTCTATATTAGAGAGGGGTGAGATAGTTTGAATGAAACAACTAACCCAAGTATAAGTACGATATAGAACTCCTTGGTGAGGAAGTATGCGAAATAGCCCTTCTTGCTCTTGTCCACTATATCGGCGGTGTCTGCGACTGGCCTCTCTTGTTCACCGTCCACGTCATGAGAATCCCTGCGCAAGTCCATGGCATGATTGACATCAGCGGCTTTAGATTGAACATGTATTCTACCTGCATGCTCAGCCATACTCATACTTGCTCGCTCTCGTAGTCCAGCGGGCGGGGGAGGAACAAAGCAGGATACGCAACGAGTGGTAGTACGGGATTATCAGGTATACAAATTAGATCCAATAAAGGTAAAAACAACACCTAGAAATGGAGCTTTATAGAGCAGAGCAAGCGCAAAACTCCAGAAGTCGCTTGCTGTGAGGAATTGAATTCCTTGGGGGGGGGAGGGGTTGAGGGATGAAGTTGAAGGGAAGAAAAGAAGGAAAAGAGAAGAAAAAAAAAAAGAAATTCTGAGTTAAAGAGTCCGTGCACCAATGAGTGATGAGGTCACCACAGCGCTGTTGTTCAATCAGACAAGAGACTAAGCGGAATGGCTGGACTAGCGTGGGGATGCATCTTACTATTACATATAACCCCAATACTCCTTCGAAGGTAAGGAGAAGACTTTTAATATGTATTGAAATTGTCCTCTACGGGGCGCAAATACATGGAAGCTTCTAATACAGCCTGTGGGAGATATGTCCTGAACAGTGCGTACGGAGTACGCCGCTGTGGAGTCATAGCAGTCTGAGCTCATCATTCCGGCCTATTGCTAAATGCCTTGAATGAGAATAATAACTGTCATTTGTATGCCAACGGATACAAGCGTCCGCAGTCAGTACCTAGGGTACGGATTATATACCCTGCTGCAGAAGGTGTGTTTTTGGTTCAGCTAAGCCAATACCATGCATATGTCCTGTGCATGCTGCACGTTCCACGCGGCTTGATATCCCTGTACCGCCCATGATGAAACACTTTGGGATATATCAGCCTCCAAAGACGGACTGTCCCGCCGCCTCCGAACCTGAAACCACGCGAACCTCTGGGCTGTACTCCGTAATCTAGCAGTACCAAGGTAGGTGTTCTTGTGATGCGTTCGGGCAGTTGCTGGGGCCTTCGGGACGTCAGTTTATTATCCTTGTGGCTTTTGTATTTAAACGGTGCCATAGCTCCCCAGGGGCTTGATATTTCCCCCTAAATGTGTGTTCTTCTTCTTATAGTATTCTGTCTTTTTCCTTCCATAATCGAGCCCTTATATATATATATATATATTTGTGGCAAATTGGCATGTGAGGCCGTACATGCAGCCTCCTTCACGAGCACCATTTCAACAACAATGGAAAAGAAGCGGCAACCCGAAGAGAACCTATATAAATGAATAAATAAAATTAAAATTAAAAAAGGAGAGGAGAGGAGAGGGAAGGAAAAGAGTCATCCCAACACAAATCAACCCACCCGACCTTTCTCAGATTCTACCTCAGGAGCAAAAGAGAAGAATTAGTGATCTGTGTCTACCTTCATTCCTGCCATGGTTTTCGCAATAAACTACCCCACTGGTATGTCCCCATATTCGCAATGAGTTTATCCAAATGCAAACGCAATTGTATAAAATAGAGAAAGAAACGATGATGACTGAAAGCTGGGGTAAGAATGGTTACATATGTGCGTGCATCCAGCATGACCCTACTTGTATGTGACCACTTCTTACAGCTGAGTAGCATTTTGTGTTTAAAACTCCAAGTACGCCAGTCTCTGTCTCGCTTTTTTCTTCGTTCTTTTCAATTTTTGGCATTCTTGCTCTCTTCCTTCTCCAAGATATGAGGTGCGAATGATAAATCTCCCGATCGAAAGCTTCCACCCACAACAATGAGCCGCCCATGGTCAGCTAATACCCACCAATCCCGCTAGCATCTGGGGTCCCGAAGTATTTCGAATCCGAAGCTCCCTATTCCAACGATGACAACACCAACAAATCAGAATCACCAAGCTGAGTGTCGATGCAAAAACTAGCTTGGACCTTTCCAACGGGTCACGTTTCCGTAAGTTGGAAGTCAGGGTGCTGGGGCTTTAGGGATCAAGAAAGCAGCTCGGATGAAATTTATCTTATAATGTTAGTAGGTCGCAACCGGGGTGATTCGTATTGGGCTTCAAAACGTCGACGGTCCCCGCAATAGGCTATCAATCTAGTCATTCAAAATTAAGCCTAAAAAGCTGAGGTTAATAATAAATTTTGTTCCATTGCATTGCAGGTAGTAACTTTCAAATATCACCCTCTCTCTGCTATACCCCATCATGCGTCCATAGGTGTAGTCACCGATGCTACACTGTTATTCACGAGGTACAGGCCTAGAGCGAATGGAATGATACCAGCAGAGTAATGCTTTCGCGCCTGTATCTCTCTCGACAGGTGCAATAGTAGTCCTTTCATTGCAGGAAGGTCATTGCAGAGAGGGAACCGGGTTCTGGGTGCAAGATGGTCTGTCGCCTTTGTTGCAAGCAGCGTTCCGATCAGCGTCGTGGCCAGAGATTATGGAACCTCTATATGAAATACCAAACCCAATCCAGCTGGGTACTGCCGCTCATGAGCATCTTCATATCAGAGTTAAACGGTTTGCACAGAGCGCAATGTGACAGGGTAGTTTGTCAGAATGGAAAACAACCATGGAACATGGAATGATACGGTTGGTGATTGGGCATGCGTGGACTTTGTCCAAGTTATATCTTATTCTTTGATAGCAATCCGTATCAGGTTCGCGACCAGGATAACTCCAGCGTTGGGGTTTTTGAGGTAGGTCAGCCAAACCCATTTTCTGTGTGAGTCCAGAGTTATAAGAATCCAAGTTCTCACAGATATTGCCCGGGAGATGATATAAATAAGCGGAATACTCCTTGTATATCATATAACTATCTGCTTGTACTCCTCTGTTCTGTTGTGGTGTCGGGACGCACGTCATGACCCGCTGCCAGGGTCTGCTAGTTTTGGGCCCAGCGGCCTAACCCAAAGCATCCATGCGGCGGCTATCCTCACCTTTCACCCAAGTCAGCTTCAACTTCCTCCAACATCCAGCACTTACAGCACATCCACCACATCCACCACATCCACTGCATCTTCCAACAACACAAACTGTCTCTTATCTGCCATCGCATGTCGCTCTTTCACTTCTGTATCCCATTTTCCCGCTACCCTCCCTCGTTGTCCCAGTTCAGCAGCCCTTGCCGCGCTTCGCCAGCTAAACCGTGACACTAGCACCCTTCCCGCGTCCGCCTCAACCTCCCACATACCTCTCCACTGCCCAGACAGTTCCTTGTCTAAAACCCACCCGATCTTTTCGCATCCAACATCCAGCTTCCACCCTTTTCGCCAGGCCGCACCCATTCCTCATTTCGTCGCCACTGGCTCCAGCTCACTCTCCCGGTCGCGTGTTCTTGTCACCTCGCAATTTTCTTTGCGCCCACACATCACGCACGACCAAGCCACTGCCAACTACCTCTCCTTGCCCTGCCGAGGTGTCCCCAAGCTGTACAACACTCTTGTGTGTCTAGATCGCACCAACCACGCCCGCCCCATTGTTTTCCGCCACGACACCTTCAAGTCGCAAAACTCGCTGTAATTCATTCTCCGGATTAGCTTCTTCGTACATCGCCAACGCTCCACAGAGAAGTTTTTTATCTTTTTACTCCTGTTATCTTCCGTTTATTCTACTCTTTTCTCGAGATTACGTGTGCTGGCTGCGGCTCTCATCACACCGGTACGCTCGGCCAGAGTTGTCGCCGGAGTGACGAGACGCCTATCTTCTCCGGATAATGGCAGTGGTGGCACCGCCACCAAACGATCGAAAGCGGGTCAAGGTCTATGAATTGAGGGATAATGACTGGTTTGATAGAGGAACGGGTCTGTGCTCCGCCCAGGTTATTGATGTAAGCGCTTTTCCTCTATTGCCCCATTACTCGTTTCACCGTGGTCGCATAAAAAGCTTTGATGGGGAATGCAGTTGTCGGGACATCTTCGGGGTATACACGCGAACGATGGGTTTGCTAATATAGAAATCTTAACGCCTTGTTAGGATGAACCGCGAATCTACGTGGAGTCGGAGGACGAGCCCGATCGGATGCTTCTAGAGTCTAGGATTCGCAGGGATGATGGGTATCAGAAGCAGCAAGGTCTCGCAAAACGTTCCCGCGCCTGATCGCATTGACGGTATTCGCTGACATTTTGAAAACAGAAACATTGATCGTATGGACTGAGCCAAGTGGCACGGATATGGCATTGAGTTTTCAAGAAGCTGAAGGATGTGCTGTGATCTGGTCCGTAATAATCCGTCCTCTCTCCTGTGCAATTCGATAGGTTGATAATATAGTTGCTAATGGATGCTTCGATTTTGAAGGGAATTCGTGAGCAATGTTCAGCGGCAAATGATATCTTTCACAGGTCCAGGTTGGTTACAGAACTCTCTTGCTTTTTACTTTGCGCGCCACGCGAATACCTGCCTAGCCTACCCATTAGCTCCAGGGTAAAAATGTATATTAACTTTACCGTAGATGATTCCCTCTCCGATGATGCTCTCGATGCCAGCTTCAGCAATCCTATAGTGCTGCCTCCGCCAGAGCTTGGAAATCTTGCTGAGATTGAGCAACGAATACGACATGCTAGCATTGGCCCTGGACGAGATTCACTCACAAAATTTTTAGTCCGCGAAGAATATCTCGTTAAGCTTCTGCCACTCGTCAGCGACGCTGAGGATCTAGAAAGCCTCCCAGATTTACATCGACTATGTAATATTATGAAGTCTATCATTCTGCTCAATGATAATACTCTAATAGAGCTTGTCGTTAGCGATCATGTTATCAGCGGCGTCGTTGGCGCGCTTGAATGTATGTCTCATTCAACCATACTCCTAGCCTTAACCATGTGTTTGGTACAACTACTCACTGCCAGCCCAACCCTCTAGATGATCCCGATTTCCCCACGCATAAGGCAAATCATCGCCAATACCTTAACGATCGTAATCGATACAAGGAGGTTGTCCCAATAAAAGACCCCATAATTCTGCGCAAAATCAGACACACCTGGCGACTGCAGTATCTAAAAGATGTTATCCTCGCGCGAATTCTCGACGACCCCACCTTTTCTGTGCTGAATTCTCTAATATTCTTCAACCAAGTCGACATCGTCCAACACCTCCAAAGCAACACCCCTTTCCTTAACGAACTCTTCGCCGTATTCAACCCGAAAAATATAGACAACAAGAGAAAAGAAGACGCAGTGCAGTTCCTCCACCAATGTGCCGCCATTGCCAAAAACCTCCAAGCACCCGCCCGCGCAAACCTCTTCGCCAACTTCATAAGCCACGGCCTCTTCTCAGTCATCGCCTTTGCAGTGAAACACCCCAACCCCGCCCTGCGGACGACTGGCATCGACATCCTGGTTGCCCTGTTAGACCACGACCCGCTCATGATGCGCGGATACATGCTGAAGGCGGTGAATGAGAATAAAGTGCCATTGACCGATACACTTATAGACTTGCTCCATGCCGAGACGGATCTGGGTGTTAAAAACCAATTGGCGGATGCGATCAAGGTCCTCCTAGATCCACAAGTGCCCATCCAGGATCCGATGAGTAGAGCTGGAGCGGAATTTTTAACGAAAATGCGCGCGCAGAACCCTCTCCCCGAAACCTTCGTACAGAACCACTTTGACGAATCTGCGAAACGGCTCTTTGCTCCGTTGAAGCAGCTGGAGTCGAGGCAAGCAAGTAAGATCAAAAAACCCAAAAACATGGAAAAGCACTTAAAGATTTTACAACAATATTTTCAACATTTATGAGCAACATACTAACCGTTGGACTTTTGGCTATTTAGTTAATGACCTTACGTTCCAAGAAGTCTCCTTATATTCCCATCTTGTTGATATTCTCACATTTTATATTCGGCAGCATTATTTACGGTGTCGCGGATTTATGCATGGGGAATCACTAACGCCCAGGGTGGCACAATTGTTAACAGTACCACAAAAACATTTGAAACTCAGTACGTTATCTATTTTACTCCCTTGCCCTTGCCCATGCTATTTGCACTTTGGGAGGGGAATACTTTCAGTCACACGTTCGGAGTGGGTATTAACTTTTGTTCGTTCAATTCAGCTGCTTTGAAATTCTTTCGCACTTTGATAAGCCTACAAGATACCTTTTACCTTGCACAGATGACTCACCACAACATCTTCGAACTAATCCTAAATATTGTCTACGAAACCATGCCGCGCGACAACTTGCTTAACTCTGCCTGCCTGGAGCTCTTCGAATTTGTCAAGCGCGAAAACATCAAGACCATAATCATCCACGTCGTCGAGAAATATAGAGAGATTCTCAAGAATATCACCTATGTTGACACCTTCCAAAATCTGATATTACGCTACGATCAGTTACAAGGATATGGCGCGGCGGCGGAAGTGGACGTGACATTGTTCAGCCAGGACGAATCAGCGGGTGCTCCGCGAATGCTCATCAATGGTGGCCAGCGGTGGCATGGCGTTAGAGAGATGGATGCAGCGGAGGAGGAGTACTTCGATACCTCGGATGACGAGGAAGATGAGGTATGCTTCTCATCTCGTGAATTGGAACATGGCGAAGAAGAAGAAAGGGACATGAGCGCCAAGTTCAACCAGGCGCATAGTAGTTATCATGATGGAACGTCGATACTTATTGTCGATTACCAGCAGGACAAGCAACAACGTATGGATACGGCGGCAACGAATGCGAATGCAAACGCGGCGAAAGCTGTCCCGGTTAACGGGTCTGCGTCACCTGTCGTTAAACCTCTGGTTGATTACCCAGATGATGACGATGATGACGCCATGGATGTAAATGTTCAAGAAAAACCCGAGCAACAACTAGCTCAACTGCAACCGGCAAACCCGCTGCTCACCTCCATCGACCAATTGCAATCACAAACGGAGCCCGAATCGATCTCCACGACGACCCCATACCACCCCACCACCACAAGTCACCGCCTGCCCCCTCACCGCTACACCGAAAAACGCCGGCGCGAAGAAGACGACGACGACGATGAACTCGTCAAGTTATCTTCGGGCACGAAGCGGCGTAGCTCAAGCCTTAGCAGCATCGGTTCACCAGGTAGCATTGGCATTGGTATTGGTTCGTTGAGGAAGAAAAAGAGCTTTTCTGGGCTGGGGAAGAACGATGAGCATGGTAATGTTGATGAAGGGCCGTTGAGGACTTCGACAACGACAGGTGGTGCGGCTGGTGGGAGGAAGATTGCGATTAATTTGAATCTTTCGACGTTGAAAGCTGGGACGGCGGCTGGCGGTAATGCGGCTGCGGATACGGGCCCTGAGCCACGGATAGGAACGGGGACGGGGACGGGAACTAGCGCGAAAGCGGGTAGCGCAGTCTCAGACCCACCCATCGCTAAAAGACAGGAAGATACCCTTGAAACGACGGAAAGCACCACTGGTGGCAGTGGCGTTGTTGCTGGCGATGGGAGTGACGGTGGTGGTGATGGTGATGGTGGCAGTAATGGGGATAGTGGAGGCCGTGAAGCCAGCGTTGATGTCAGTACTGCATAGAACGCGATTTTTTTGCTTCTGGTTCTCTACCTGATATGCTGTGGATTTTTATCTGGCTTTGGGGGCTTGGGCTTGGTTGGTTTGGCGGGTGTTTGGTCTGTTAGTCTGTTCATTCCTGACTTTGCCATTTTCTACCCCCATATCTCTTCACGAAAGCCAATTTCCCGTTGATTGTGGGGTGTCTGATGTGTGTTATTTACTCATTTATTTTATTTTTTATATTGGCTTTGTCTGCTTTTTCTGCTTTCACATACAAGATATAAGTGTGTGTTTGTTTGTGTATGTGCTGCATCTATCTGTGCATTTTCACTTCTTTTCTTCTCTTTTTTCTATTATTTTTGAGTTTATTATTATAAGAATGGGATGGTTAGGGAGAGTGATACAGAAACGGATTGATTAACTGACAAGGGAGAGAGAGAGAGCACAAGAATAGACACACAGACAGACACCTGCAAATGAGATCTTTGAAATCTCACTTTCCCATTTTTAAAAACAAATTTTTCTCAGCAGCATGGCCCTACTAGCCCTGAACCACGGCCATCTATCCGTCCTCTACAAACAAAATTCACACACTTTGATCCTCGCTTTCTATTTCCCCGTAAAAGAGCGGCTGTTTCAAATGGAAGCAACCGTTTATGCTAGGTCAAGTTTGACTGCTGATTCTCGAGTTTTGGATGCAGGGGCCCGGATCCCATGTTTCTTTGGCAAGGGGCAGATCATCGGATCATAAATGAATTAAAATTTAGCTTCCCCTAGCAAGTAGAAAAAAAAAAAATCTAGAGCATATATTTCTAGCAAAAAATGTAACAAAAATATGGGGCTGTACTATATCATGTTTTATTTTCCTCTTTGATATCATAATCTATGGAAGGTAGTACAGAGTAAAGATGGTTGATCTTAAAACTCAAAACTTCTTGATGATTTTCGTCTTAACAGGGCATACGGAGTAGATCCCCACATTCTCACCAAGCTGCTACCAACTTTTAAAAATTTTATTATGCGAAAGCCACCACCATAGAAGAGATCAGGTCTAATTTGCATCACTATAATCCCCTCTGGGGGAATTGCGAGGAACCTTGCCTAGATATCTGGCTCTGGCCCTACCTGTCTCCCACCAGCTAGCTTACCAAAAACCCTGGCGCTACTCTCAAACAGATATGAACCACATCACGGCGAACAGCTTCTTAACGTCCACGAGCACGAGCTGCATAGGAGATGATCCTGAACCTACATTGATATACTTCGTCCCTGGAAACCCAGGCCTAATATCTTACTATCACACATACCTTTCGCTGCTGAGCTTAAACCTCTCACCCAACGCCAATAATGGCGCCAGCGATTGTGGAATCCACAGTGCCAATACCAGCGGCGGTGATGACATTCGCCAATTCATTATCCACGGAAAAAGCATGGGAGGGTTTGAGATTATTGAAAATGAAAAGTATCTGAGTAGTAGCAGTTCCAGTCTCACCAGTGCAGGACCCAAATCAAATGAAGGGATGGATGACGAAGCACAATCCCAACCTCAATACCTGTCAACAGCTACAAAGCTGCACAGCCTCTCCGAGCAGATTGAGCATATGGAGCGGAACCTATACGATTTCGTGGATGCCTGTCATGCGAAAAGAGAAAGAGAACAGGCAAAGAAGAAAGTCAACGATGCTCAAGGTGAACACCAGGGGAGGTGTATTAAATTGATATTAATCGGACATTCTGTCGGTGCCTACATCGTTATGGAGATCCTGAGACGGCATGAGCAGAAGAAACCATTCGCCACCAAAGGCGGTGGTAAGGTGGACATCATCGGCGGAATCTTGCTATTTCCTACGGTGATTGATATTGCGAAGAGTTCGTCTGGGAGGAAATTGAATGTTCGTGTTTGCCCCTCTCATTCCATGTTGTGGCCGTTTTTTTTTTTTATACCTATTACTTTCCCTACCCAGATATTCCGTCTCTCCTACGTTCGCTCCATACCAGAACAAATGCTACACCTGCGAATGGCGTCTCAAGTTCATCTAACAGACATTCAATCCGCAGAGACTCCTCTACATCCCCTACCTAGCATTCCTCACAAGCGTGCTTGTTAAATTTCTGGTATTATTACTGCCAGAATCTTGGTTACGCAGGGTGGTGTCTATGGTCTTGGGATCACCGCCGGGAAACGCAATTGATGCTACACTGGGATTTTTGAAAAGTAGACGGGGTGTTGAGCAAGCGATGTAAGTCATACATATTTTTAAGTATTAAAATATGCTTTCTTTTCGATTTGACTGCTTTCATTTCTTCCTCTCCACTGCTCTCTTTTCTCCTTCTTCCGCCCCTTCCTTTCACATCCCTGTTCGCGTGTATAGGAGAAATCCGGCTAGTTGCGTGGAATTTTCTTTGTTTTTTTGTGGCCATGTACTTGTACTGGAAATTAAATACAACGACAAAATGGGCCAATCAAAGAGGGTGAGGGAATTGTGACAAAAACCATCTTCTCCATTCTAACATACATAACTGCCTCTAGTCACATGGCCGCGGACGAAATGCGCGAGATAACATCTGATAAATGGAGCGATGAAATATGGGGCATAGCCTCAGAAGCATCTGCAGTCGCACCCACGGCAGCTTCAACAACAACTTCAACGCCAACAAAGGGCCCACTGAATCTGGTACTCTATTTTGCGCAACAGGATCACTGGGTGGCTAATCAGACGAGGGATGAGATTATTCGAGCCAGAGGCGGAATGGAGGACAGTAATGGTAGGAATGGGCCCAGGATGCAAGTGTGCGAGGACGGAGTTGTGCATGGATTTTGTATTTGTGAGTAATTGTTTCCTCCTTTTCTTTTCTTAAATTTCCCGTCACCCATCTTTTGTAAAAACTTTATGAGCCTGTGCAGGCGGCCAGTGGATTCTATAAAGGAAGCTTCAGTTTAACTAAGTCCTTTTTCATTCCTCATATGTAGGGCATAGCGATATCATGGCGAAGAAGACCGCCGCGTGGGTGAGGAATATTACCCAGGGGCGATAAATGGTAGCGTTTAGTGATAGAGATGTAGACAGATAGACAATATATAGACTCATACTCTCCTTAACCCCCTCTCATCTTGTTTGATAGACAGGTGGTACATGGGAATGTCGAATACAATGATATCGGCTGGTTCATCCAACACCCATAGAAAAAAACTGGCTGGCAAGTTCTCCCTGTAAAGGGTCCTTCGCCCCCACATAAGGCCTAAGCCAAAACTAGCAAATTTGCATAAATCTGGCCTGCAACAAATGATTATGGGGGGCCTTGATACGCCTTTCGGAAAAGAGCGCCAAGTACATCACTTCCCGCATTTGTTGTCGCCGACTGCGGTGGAGCAGCGGGCGGAACCGGCCAGTCGTTTCCTTGCTGCTGGTGATGTATTTGATGTTGTTGCTGTAGCTGCTGGTGCTGCACCAAATGTGTTTCAGAATCGATAGTTCGTAGCCGGGGACTGTGGACCTTGACACTCCACTCATCATCCTGTTGCCTCTGCTGTCCGAACAACTCTTTCAGTGATATCTGCCGGCCCATGGGGACACCACCCTGATGTAGCCCCTCATCCCCATGGACCTGAGGATCATTCTGGCTGCGTTCCGCAGCGGCCCTCTCCAGCGCAAACTTCCTACTCTCCCCACCATGCACCGCACACTCCTTAATAACCTGCGCATTCAACGCCCTAGTCTCTGCCGTAGAGCTAGGAGCGGGCTCCGAGAAGATCCATAGCCCATAAATAACAGACTGGCGACCGTCTGCTGACTTTATTGTAGTCGAGCCAGGCTCCGCACCTGTCGACACAACTTTTAAAATGACATATTCCTCGGTAATCTCCACATCATCGCCATCCGCCAGCTTGGCTTCGAAATTTTGCATTCCGCGCCGATTCAGGACTAGGACGCTATAACGCTCCTCACCCAACTCACCCTGGGTCAGCTGGCAGACAAACATGGTACCTTCTATACCGCTCTTCTCCCATAACTGTGTAGTAGCGCTGAAAGTGTAGACAACGGCGTACGGGGCCAGGGAGAGGATAGACTGAATGGTTGGATTGTGACGCTGGAGGACAGCTAAGTTGAGCTCTTCATTCGTGCGTGTTGGGGGTTTTAGCTGGGAAGGGTCAGTGGCCATGGAGGAGGAGCCGTTGGCAGCTGTCTGAGTGTCTGAGGTATAGTTGTTTTGGATATCTGATTCGTAGTCTGAGGGTTGGGCCAGATTTGAGGGATTACGGTTGTGGGAGGATCGGTAGGAGGATTGGTGATGATTGTTGCTGGGCATGTTATTGCGCCGGTCCTGACCCCGTCTGAGTGTCATGACTGCTGCTGTTATTATGTTATTGTTTTATGTTGCTGTTGAGTGCAGAGCGCGGGATGAGTGAAAGGGAAGGCGGAAGTGTACTACAAATAGTATCCACGGTTGGAGGATGGCCTGCCGACGTGGGGGAACGAGTAGCGGCTGGAACTAAGTCTCGGCGTTCTCATCGATGACAACCACATCCACCAGTGCCTGAATGACCGAGATCGCCTGTGCGTACATCATCCATGACCCCTGGTGAATCTATGTTTGTCCACAGGGAAATGCGATTTATATTTGATTTCCTTTGAGTTCATTCGTTTACTACCCTACCCCAACACCTAGTATATAAACGAGTTGGAGTTTACTTGCCACACCAACATATCCAGCTGACCCCAGTTAGCACTAAGGCGATACAACCCGTGAACACGTCCCTGTTCTTGAATTCTTCGCTGGGGAAGAGCTCAATGTTGTTTATGCTTTTCACCATGAGGACCAGATAAAGCGTGGTTGGTCCCTTTCGCATAAGTACTAACTCCAGCAATTTTCCGTCAAGCCGCGAACCATGTCTCTTCGCGGTCCCCCAAACCCAGCCGCTGGCTCTGCAGATGCACCAGGCGCATTTCCCGATACCCTCGACGGCCAAGACGAAGATGGTCCCCTATCCTCTGATCTCCAGCCTCTTTCTCGAGCTGTCAAAGCCAGGAGGTCTGAATATACGCGCTCGCGGCAGCTCCGCGTGAAGATCGGGACCTGGAATGTGGCCGCCTTATCTGGGACAGAGGACGACGTGAAGTATTGGTTCACTCAACCATCGGCGCGGTCCCTGGATTCACCGTCCAAGGTGTTTAGTGACAGGACAAATGGGCCATATGTGCGATCGGGGGATACGGAGAAGGGCCATAAAAGGCCTGGCGAAGCGGGATCCTGGGTTGATCAGGAATTGATCGGTCACGGCTCTGTACAGCTGGCCGCTGGCACTCCCTCTTCATCCGTACATGCCGATAATATCGATATATATGTGCTTGGACTACAGGAAATTGTGGATGTTTCATCACCGTCAGAATCGCTGAGGCCATATGTCGACCCTACGCCGTCCAGTAGATGGAAACAAGCCGTTCAGAATGCGCTCCCCCCCGGTTACGAAATGGTAGCGTCACAGCAATTGGTGGGTCTGCTTTTACTGGTATACGCATCTCCATCAGTGGTGCCAACCATATCATCTGTTAGCTCTGTGGGTGTAGGGACTGGGATGATGGGCTATATGGGAAATAAGGGTGGAGTGGCTACGCGGTTGGTTGTTGGTGGAACAACCCGACTGGTCTTTATAAATTGCCACCTAGCAGCCGGTGCAGATAAGGGTAGTTTAGACAGAAGGAACTGGGATGTTTCGCAGATTATCAACCGTGCCAGATTCGATCCTATTGAAGAGGAAGAGGATATCTTGGGAGACGACGGTAATACGATCGGGTATGAAGACTTTGCTTTTTGGTTCGGGGACCTCAACTATCGGCTGGACGATATACCCGGTGACGACGTGCGGCGGCTACTACATTTACACACTAGAAATAAGTTTCACGCTACCAGCTCTCGTTCTATCACCGATGAGAATGCGTGCCCTTCTCTTGAAACTCAGACCAGCGATGGTGATAGTATTGGTTCTTCTGGCCAGTCGCGAATGGATATGATACCAAACGGCGGATCACCTGAGCCGTCTACAATAACCCTGGAGGACAATTCTCTCTTCGAACCACTTCTTGATCCGGCATCCCTTGAGACCACCATCGCTTCATTGATCCCTCATGACCAGCTTCACAGGCAACAGCGGGACGGCAAAGCCCTCCATGATGGTTGGAGAGAGGGGGACATTTCCTTTCTACCAACGTACAAATACGACGTTGGAACCACGGGCACGTTCGACTCGAGTGAAAAGCAACGTGGGCCTAGCTGGTGCGATCGAATACTATTCCGGACGCGGCATGATTATCTAGAATATAAACGGCGAATTAAAGAAGCTGAGGAAGCGAAAAAAAGAGATGAAGAAATGAAATCTCTTGGCTTAGAACAGGAAGCGGAAGATGATAATGTTCTTTTTGACTACGACCCGGACTTAGATGGCGCCAAGGAATATGATGAAAATGAAGATGGCGTGGAGCCCACAGTGCACTATTGTAATGAGCAGGTGAACCATAAAGACACGATCCAAATAAACTATTATACGTCACATCAGGAGATCGTGTCATCCGACCATAAGCCTTTGGTTGCGGAATTTATTCTGACTTTTGATGCTGTCGGTCCGGAGTTGAAGGCCAGAGTACATCAGGAAGTTGTTCGAGAATTGGATAAAGCGGAAAATGAGGGTCGACCGGGTGTGACTATAGTTGTAGAGAATCAGCCGGATGACAACACAATGGACAGCCAGACGTCCTCCGCTGCGAATGATCCGAATGCTGTCAACTTTGGCCAAGTACGATATGATGTTCCCGTGTCGCGAAACTTGACTGTTGCCAATACAAGCGGAGCGCCAGCGACCTTCAGTTTCCATTATCGGCCTTCAGACGAAAGGGAAGAAAGCGGTGCAATTTCGCCCTCCTGGCTTCATCTTCAGGTAGACGGGACTACTGAAGTCGCTGGTCAGCATCCCAAAGGTCGCCCGGAGTACACGCTACAACCTGGCGAAACGATAAATGTACAGCTTGTCCTCTGTATATACGATATTAACTTTGTTCGAGGGCTGAATCATGGGGAGGCGAAAGTCGAAGACATACTAGTTTTGCGGGTCACTAACGGACGGGATTACTTCATTCCGCTATATGCTTCCTGGCTCCCAACGTGTTTTGGCTTTTCTTTAGATGAACTGACGCGTATGCCTGAAGATGGGGCTCGACATCTTGATATTAACGCTCAATCGTTACACTCGAGCGAAAGTCAAAATAAACAAGGTACCCGTTTATCAGCTCCTCGTGAGCTGTTCCGATTAACGGAGGCGATAGCTGAGCTTACAGAACGAGCCGTCGCGGAATGGGACATGGTTCGGGATAGTAGCTCCGAAAATGATCCACCGCCGTGGGATTCCAAAAAACTGGGATGGCCGTTCGAAGAGGAAACATGGACCTTCACAGATAATCGCGAACGATATTACCTTCTTTCCCACGTCCGAAATGCCTTGGAGACTAACGAGCCGCTTTCATCTGCGTTTCCCCCTGAGCTCCCATCGCAACATAGAGTCGAGCTCCTCTCAGAAACCCTCCTATCATTCCTCAAATCTATCCGTGGCGGCATGATCACCGCACCACTCTGGCAGCAACTAGAACAACAAATGATAAATACCGAAAAGGCCAAGTCACCACCATTATCCACCGAACAATCCCAGTCGCAAACTCTCGAAGTCCTCTCCTCCTCTCCCGCACACAGCGTCTCCTTCACTTTTCTCACTTTCATGCTAAATCGTGTCGCCAACGAAATAGCCCCACTATCACCTACTGTCGCCCACTCAACACCGCTTTCTCCGACAATGACCAAACCGTATACGCCTTTGAAGACCCCATCCATATCCGAAACCTCACAGCCCGACTCTCCCTTGTCAACACCAGCCTCTCCCTCCTCAGCTACCTCAAGTTCCGCACCGCCGTCCTCAACCAATGCTATAGCCAGGACGTTTAGCATCCGCCTAGGGAAAACGGCCAATCACAGGTCGTCCACTGGACCCTACGTCGATGTTTCCGCTGCGGCTGCAGCCACAGTAGCAGCTAAGGCGACGACCGCTTCCTCAAGGCGGCGTGCAGTCAACAGAATATTTTCGGAAATATTTTCCAGGGTAATTTTTTCGAGTGATATCCCGCGACCAGAGAAGGACAAAGAGAGGCGAGCGTGGGAGGAGATGCAGAGACGAGTTCTAGAGCCGTTTTTGGAGTAATTCTCCCCTATGCCTTTGTTTTTTTTACCAGACAATAAACCCGGGGTACTCCGTAGGATATGAGGAGTTTCCATTGCCGTGTTCTTGTTTCTTTTATTATTGATTTTTCGCTCTATCCAATGTAGTCGCTAGTTAATCGTCTACGGTGGCTGTATATACATCGCGAGACTTTCCGTGCTTGTCTCATATTTTCTACCTGGCTTCTGCCCAGCAGGCCCCAAGAAGCTTTCGATCCCAGATCCAAAGTAATTTAGCTCGATCATGGGAACGGCCCACTAGCCAAACACCTTCCCTACTTCCGCTTAGCGCTTAACTCTAATCATCAACCTTAAATTTCCCGTTGCCGCTCAACCTTCTTCTCGAAAGCATATCTCAACCGGAAGCCACCAGAAAACAAAAAATAAAAACTTGTGAAAAACTCGGGTAATCTGCCCACAGTGTATGCATTGACTTGTTCTATGCAGAAAAGTAAGAAGCAAAATACGGTCAATCCGAAGACACTAATTAAGTTCAAGCAAACACAGCTCGAGAGGAGCGGAAAGACGAAAGGCTGGTTGTGAAAGGGGGTTAATAAAATGCCCCAAGACTCCTGTAATTTTTCTCAGGCTCGGCTCAGCTAACCCACCTGACCATACTTTATTCCTAAAGAATCACTCTTCTCTATTTCTCATCTTCTCAAGTCCCTGTGCACATCCAAAAAAAAATTTCCTAGCTCACGAAAGCCAAACACTTCCCTGCCATTTTAGCCCGGTTATGAAAAATAACTGTACGGTTGTATATAGCATGTAACTACTAAAACAACTCATTTTTTCTTTAGCCGGAAGTAACAACTATTGCTTCTCACCAAATCAAGTCACCGACACTTGCACCCGCGCCGTCAACAGTCAGAGCTAAGGAGGATCCCTTTCCTTGGGGCAAATCGATCGATCGATACTGTCCGCCCCCATCAACAAACTTTCTAGGGGGATGATGAGCCTGGTTACCGACGCGCAATGAACCCATCCTCCTGCGTTTGAACGTGACACCAACTCTAAAATATGGAGCCGTCTGAGATGCAGATGCGTACGGAGTATTATAAGCCAGTTGCCGTCAGCGTCGCCGTGAGCGTCGCCGTCGCCATTTCCTCCAGACATTTATGGCCGGGAACCATCGGCACAAAGAGAATACTTTTTTTTTTGAAAATGGCGGGAAGGACGATGATGTTGGCGATGGTGATAATTTGGCGATTCTAGCGACGGTAATGGGAATAGGAGTCTCGAATAAAGCATGTCGTTACTCCACTGCGTACTCCGTACTTGAATTACTTGAAATTACTTCGTCAGTCTTCTTTCAGACCGAAAACCGGAACTCTCGGTCTAATTTAAAAGAAGAAAAAAAAAAAAGAAAAAAGAAAAATTCATAAGAGAAGTAAACAAAAAGCACGAACAATATATAGTAAATCCAGACGAAAAGATGCGCGCCGTGACCTTCGCTTCATTTCATCCAAATTTCACCCAAATTTCATCCATTCCCATCCCCACCAACGGGTGTTCCATTGCCGTCTCTCAGGGATTTCAAGCTCCCCTTCCGCATGCCTCGATGTCGGTGTGGTTGGGCGGATTCAACTCATGTAAACATAATTTATAAATAACATTAAGAAAATAATAAGCGAATGTCTCAAGAGTCGTTAATTTCAAGAGCAAGAATCGCAAGCAATTTAAAGGGAAGCTTAAAAAAAAAAAAAGGCGTTCAAGATCCAAAGTCACCAAGAAGAGAAGTGAGCAAGGAGCGACAAAAAAAAATACACCTTCACAAAACATGTTCACTAAGTACCACAGAAATTTTAAATCAAGATCAGATACTCCTCCGGATAAAACTCCTCCTATCTGCCTGCCTATCTGCCTGCCTGCCTGCCTGCCTGCCTGCCTACTACTTCACGAACAAAAGATGGAATTTAAAGACATGCCATCATCAGGAAGCAAAGGGAAGGAGAAATTGAATATGAAGCAGGTAAAGAAGAAAGATAAAAAGTACACAATAATAAAATAAGGTTCCCATAAAAAGGTGAACTCCCCCTGCAACAAGTATCAAATACCTTAATGTACCATATACCAAACCAATACCACGAATACCTAGACCAAGACCAAGACCAAGATATAGCACACCACAGAAAGATATATAAAAAAGGAGAGAGAGAGGAAGGGATACAGAGAATAAGGGGGGATATGATGAGAAACAGATTAAAATAAAAGAAATTATTCCGATCCAAAATTTCCAACAGAAAGTAAAGAAATCCAAAATAGAATGGAATAAATAGGAGGGGGAATACCCAAGAAATGCAAAAAGCCAAAATCACCAAAGACTGGATGCTCCGTACTGTCCCTTTCCAATCCGCCCAAAATATCACGTATGCCCGACTAAAAAAAAGTCAACACCTCAAGAACACACACACTCACTCACACTCACATCCACACTCACACTATTCAGAAAAAAAAATCCCAACAACCCACCCCACCACCTCCGGGCTTTCTAAGAGAAAAATTGAAAGAAAATTAAAAAATAAAGCCGAAAACTTGCCCCCAGAGATTCTCCCAAACCAAAATCTCTGACCAAAGAAAAGTATCAAACATACTCAGCAGCCAAGACCTTTCTCTCTGTAACTGAGGGTACACAAACAACCAAGGAAAGGAAAGGAAAAAAGAATAAAAAATCGAAAAACCAAGCGACCAACAAAAAATCCAGACAAAAAAAGAGCAAAAAAAAAAGGTATTACCGTCCATGTTTTGTGCCCCTTATTTTTCCGCCACTCCCGCCAACCGACTCATTCCCCTGAAACATATAAATAAACCTGAAAAATCCTTTCCCCAAATGCAATTTCTTGTACAAAATAAAAACAAAAATAAGAGATTGGAGGGGCAAGGGAGGTAACACGAATTCGTTCCGAACCTCTCTTCTCCCCAACGCCGGCGAAAATCCCCAGAAAAAAAATTAAAAAATTAAAAAAAGAGGAAATGAAAACAAACCCGGTTTTCATTCCTGAATCGCGCGCCAGCCGCCCCCCCACCAAAGGACAGTAAATCGAGAGAAAATGATGAAAGTCGAAACGCCCTGTCCGGAGACGCAAAAAGGAAAACAAGAAAAGTCGTGAGGCTGTGATCTTGGTATGTCCCCGTCTCCGTCCCCGTCCCCGTCACCCCAGCTACCTCTAGCCCCAGACAGATGCCTGGACACCCAATGAGTTCTTTGATCTCCATACGCCACTTCCATTGCCCCAACCCAAACCAACATGGCCCCCGGAGGATTCAATGGCCCCGGAGCCAGAGGCGGGTGCGGTGGTTGAGTTAGAAGGGTTGGACGCAGAGGAAGTTGACCGCTCGTTACCATTACCGCCGGTGGTGGTATTGCTTGCAGCCTCGTTTGGGGAAAACCCATAGCCCAAGGGAGAAGGAAGTGGGGTGGTAGAGCGCTTATTCATAGCTGGGTTGCTCGTCTGCGTGCCGCTGGATTGTTGTTGAGCAGGGCGAGATCCGATGGGTCCAACAGATGTAACATTTTGCTTCGATCCTAGCTGACGAGCGGAGGATTCAGCGTTGGCACCGCCAGGGGATGAGGTAGACGTATGCGGCTGTTGCTGGCCCGCGCTGGTGTCAAAAATACCGTAAGAGGTCGGTCCAGAGCTGGGTGAGGCACTGCTGTTGGCAGGGGAGCGGGATTGGGGCACGACAGGGGATGGTCTAGTGTTGGCTCCCGATGAGGGCTGGGGAGCGCTTTCGGAGCTACCTTGTCCCTGACTTTGGCCAAGACCAAAAGGATCTACACCTCTAGGGGAAGAGCCTCGTACCCCGCTGGTAATAGTTGTCGGGGGGCCGGAGGCTTGGTTCTCCTGGCGAGAGCTGTGATGCTCCTCGCCAACGCCACCATTAGGATAGAAATCGGGACTGGCATTGCCATACAAAACACGGCGCTGGCGTGCAATCCATTCGCGTCGACTTTCTTCGCTCATCGCAGCGGGGCTCATGGAACGATCGGATTTGTTTCCAGACATTTCGGAGGAAAGGCCTTTTTCCAATGCAAACCCACGTTAAGATACAAGTACAAAGCATAAGAACATATGGATTTTGGCAGAAAAGAAGAAGAAGAAGAAGAAGAAGAAGAGAAATAGGGAGTCGTATAGAATGCAAAATAGTAATGGCAAACACATATTGGTCCAAGAAAGAAAATGGGAATTAAAACAGCCAACAGAAAAACAAAGATATCAAGGAAGGAAACGAATAGCAACGCTCGTCACGTACGATGGATCTGCTGCTGATGGTGATATTTGCGGAGCTCTCCCTCGCGCTGTGCTGCCATCCGTCGCTTTGCCTGCATCATTTGCTCTACTTCGTTGGGACGGCCCTGGTAACGTTGGGCAGCATAGAAACCTTGTACGTTGGATGCAGAATGGGGTCGGAGTGATTCGTAGTCGCCAATCGAGCTATGACGTTGGGGAATTGCGTTCATAATGCGATGATCTTTTGAGACATATGTTAGGATTCGAGAAGCGAAACTGAAGGGGGTTTGATGAAACGTACCATAATCTGCATAGGGACGGTTCATCATCAGAGGTACAGAGTCCCGACGAGGAATAGCATTAAACAATTTCCCGCTCTTCACAAGGTTATCAATGGCGCGATCGACCTCTTTTTTTTTTTTTTTTTGGCTATCAGCATGTGGAGTCCAAAAAGCAAAAAGAAAATTGGAAGCATCAAAAGAAAATTTTCATGAAGGAATGGTACATACCATCAAACTGCGAAGAGAAAGCGGCAGCATCATCCCGCTGAGAGGTCGAGCTGGTGCCTGCAGCCATAGGTACCAATGTGTTAGAAGATGATACTCCATTTAGGTAACAACGGCCATCGGGCGGAGGATGATGACAAACCTGATCGCGAAGGAGGAGCCGGTTGCTCCCAGGATGCTTGGCGCATGGGGGCCTGCCAGCCTTGGGGTTCATAATATGCCATGACTTTTTATCGACCCAGAATTTCTCTCAATATGCAAGGGGGAGCCAAAGACTTGAGCAAGCGTATATATATAGTGGTACAGGGCAACGCAGGCGAAGTCGAGAGAAAGGAATGTATGTTCCGCGTGGGAGGGGTGTCGTCACCAACTTTTCTTCAACCTAAGTAGATGGTGCAAATGACTGGTAAGCACTAAGACACAGAGGTAACATCCAAGAGACAAACAACGTCAAACAAACGACAGGACGAGTGGGTATAGGATGGAGAGAAAAATATAATAAATGGAGGACTCGGTGTAGGTCAATAAGCTAGGTAAGGCAAGAGGCAAAGTACAAGAGGCTCGGTAAGACGAGAGAGGTTGTTGTTATCGTCAGTGTCCAAGTCGATGCCCATGCCCATGCAGGATGTTCGTCCGGGTTGAGGAGAGATATTTTTGGTTTCAGCTCACGCTCAACCTAAATTGTTCGCCTCCTTTGGCGGGGTGTTTGTTGCCAATGCCAGAGGGAAAAGCAGACGGGCAAAAAGTTTTGTTTTCATTGGATAGTTTTGTTGGTGTGTTGTGGAAGAACAAATGACAAATGACATACTCGTATTCCCGAGGTAATCAAGAGGGACACAAATGAGAGTAGACACCACAGGGGGGAGGAACCGTTCAACTTGCAAGTACCTTTCAGAATGTGTGCAACACGATGATGTCGAATAGGCGTTCCCTTGGGATTCAACAACTTCAACCACTCACAGGTCGATTGGGGCCGGGTGTAGAGAGAAGCGAGCAGCAGATATAGGCGAAATGAACCCCTGAGGACGAGGGAAGGAGGGAGAGGCAGAGAGGGAAGGGGAGGGAGGAGGAGAAGGGAGGAGGGAGGAGGTCAAGAGAATGGTGGTAACTCGAGAGAGCAAGTCGACGATTGACTGATGCTGGCGGAAGAGAGAGGGAGAAAGAGAGAAGAGAGAAGAGAAAAAAGAGAGAAAAGACAGACAAAATACGGAGTAGAGAAGACAAGAGTGAGACCAAACAACCCCAAAAAAAAAAGAAAAAAAAGAAAAAAAGAGAGAGGTGACAAAGTTGCTCTTCCCGCCCAGTGTCCAGTTACTAACTAGCGCCTGACAGAAAAGGGAAAGGCGGCCCAGTTGGGGAGATGGGGTATGTACTGTACTGTATTGTATGTACTATATTGTCTCCGTACGGTACACACGTTTCCAGATGGGAAAAAATACCCTGGCAATGAGACACGGCTTTTGTCTTCTCTTTGTCTCCTCGAATAAAAATAATCTAGCAGCCAATTTACGGAGTATATAATCGAGATATCTTAGACGTAGGCTCCTTCCCAGGACACTAAGTTACAGTATCAGTTTCATGATTGGGCTGTCGTCAAGGAAATCCCTCGTACAAAAAAAGATTAAAAAAACCCCCAGCCTGGAGCTTGGTATCCCTGCCTGCCTTCTCATGAAAACAAGCGAAAGTGTTGCATCCTTTTATCCATGGCCAGTTTAACGCTGACTGGGGTCCATGTCCTTCCATTCCGCGATACTACATATAGTACGGAGTACGGCAGCAAAGTTCCTTCTATGCCTCGTACAAATTCCAGCTGGAACTTATCTACAAAAGGGTACTCCGTACCCATTCCGAAATCCCGCCAGCTTCCATGTTACCTCATTTATAAGTCTGGATTTCATGGAAGCTCTGGTATAACAATTTTTTCAGCTTGCTATCCTTGGCCTGATTCTGCCTCTGGGTCTGTTCCTACAGCTAATTTTGGGCTTTTCCCCAAACATGACCGCGCACATTGCCAGAAATGCATTCACTGTACTCCGTAGAAGAATGGCTTGAGAACAAGCTAAGAGAAAAGATCAATATTTAAGCAACGTCTCAAATCACCATATACGTCATTGTGCTGGTCTGATGCTGTGCATCACTTTGCTCACTTTCAACTTCTTTGACAAAATTCAGATCACTTGGTATATCTGAGTCACTGAGTGATTATCTGCATTTTTAGAAAATCAGTCATTTGGGCTGGTGCTTGATCATCATGGGAAAATGCTGCTTGAAAATTCTTTGGTTGCACGGCGCATTTGTGCAGGGAGTCAACAACCACCAGGCCAAGGTACAACCACCAGAAGTACAGCGGCGGCACTTGCATGATAGAATCCCCGGGCTTCTTCGGGACTGTAGCTCATTCTTGGCTTTTCAGCACAGCCAAGAGTTTCTCCCCTGTTGAGCGCTATCCGCAGTCAATACCTGAGGTCTATACTGCGCATGTCCCAGCCAGCTCTTTTTAAGGCCCGGTATATTAAAGGCAGTAGCAGTATTAGCATAGAACATCGAGAGACTGGAAATTTCATCCAAAACTCAACATGAAAAACCTCCAACCCTTTGGCTTCTCTTGTGCATAAGCCTCTATCAAAACGGGGCTCGCTAAAATTGAGATAAGAGTCTCAGCCTACTGTGCACTTCCCCGCCCGAATATTGCAACTTGAGGGAGGAAATAAAGATACCCTGACCGAAAGCGTCCTGCTGATTTGATTGAAGATGCTTCATCACCCGGCGAACCTTGTATTCCTGAACCAAGTGGCGATGGCTATATATTAACCAGCTCGTCAGATACAATTTCAAAAATATATCTGAAGCAAAGCAATGCCCGGAAGGATTTGTCCAAGCGCGACAACGTCACACGTATTTCTCTCCAAATATTAATTACCAGCAAGATTTCCTGCTGAAGTTATCAATCTAGAGAGCTACAAGATTCAGCTGTTTTACGCGTTGGGCCTTGTTTTTTTTCCGACTCCTGCCTGGCAACTTTTCACTGAGCCCCTCCTCCATGTTGAAACTACCAACCAACATTGTGGCTGTGGTTTGATTGAAACTTCCATGCAACAAAAGTTTTATATATAATGCCGATTTTGCCTTGTGATGAGGTCAAACACTGCACAAAGCATAATTAAAAGTAGGCCACCTACTATTTTTTTGCGCAGGCTTCCATGATATATTTCGAACATAAACTGTGAAGTGGTCACCTTCTCAGCGAAGCCACACAGAGGTAACAGTAGTGATCAATTTAAGTAATCATCAGCTCAAAACGCCATTATATACTCCGTAAATTATATATATATCTATATCTATATCTATACTCCGTATATAGCGTCAAATCACTCGCGCTTAATAGCTTGTATGGCTTCGCATGCTTAAGAGCAATGATTTGGGGATCTCCAATATGAACGGCTGCCAAGGGCGTAAGTTCCTCTAGTTCTGCCCGGCCTGTATCGAGTCTTCTGTGCTGCTGCGGCCTGCGGAAGTTATGCGGAATGGCCACTGCGGTAGGCATCACCACTTGCATGATTGGATTTTGACCTTCGAAATACGATGCCTGCCACCTGCGGCTCTCATTTGGGCGTCTAATATCGGGGTAGTTAGCTTGTTGTCAAGGCAGGAAACAGCTCACAGTGTGGTCCAATCACTGTAGAGACGCGACCCTAGTGGACGGCTGGCCCTGGGGGCTGATAGCGTACATTCCTGCAGGTTGGGCGCACGCCAACTCGGACAAATGATGTGGTGTCAAATTTCGACCCCACGGGGCGTCGTGAGGAGGCTGGGGATGTTCAAATGCTCTACTCCGTAGTCCCCAAGTATATTTCAAGAGACTACGGTCCCCCAGGGGAAGATAGTTGCTGACTCGTGGAGTTAATGTGCTTAATGTTCTTTTTGCAGCATAAGAATTGAAGAAACATCCGAGAAAATGATCGTTGATGTCACAGAAAAGAGTAAGAAGCCCGTTTTCCTTCCACAAGGGCTACAGCAGCAGATGCTAACATATTAATCAACAGTTGGCGATACTCTGTCAAACCGGAGGTCGAGGTTAGAGGTGGAATCGAAGCTGGTAAGTTCGGTTGCAGAAAGTCAATTGCATTGTTCATTGTTCACGCCAGCTTTGTTTGGACCTCTCAATTTAACATTACTGCAATCCGGAATCAGCAACCTCCCCAATCCGTCCGTATCGCGTGAGTGTGCTTTTTATTTTTTTATTTTTTTATTTTTAGTTTTTGTGACATTGTACTGCAATCCACTCCTGTTCTTTAAGCCACTTACCTAATTTTGTAGTTTTGCTGGTAAACTAGAAGATTGCAAGAGATTCTTCGACGAATACCCAGCTGCCATCGCAAACCTTTCGATTCCTCCCCGATTTTGGGCCACGTCCACGAAAGATTTGAACGGATGCTCCGATGCCAAATATAACTATGATGACGATGATGGAGCGTTGACAAGTCTTGGTAAATGTTTCTTGAAAGAAATTCCAACTTGGTACTCAATTCACAAGTTAACATATGGTAGATACATGGTCCTGCTTCAAGCTCAAGGAAGCTGATAGCAGCGGTGTATATATCTGGCATCAAATGACGATGTTTATCAGATGGAATCCGATTGAGCAAAATACTTTTATCTTTTGTTCAGACCTTTCTAAAGCCTTGAAAGACAGATTGAGCAGTCGAATGCCTTCAGTCGACCCAAGAGACCCGTACGTATGGCATGCCGTTTTTATAGATGAACTTAGGGAAGCGTACGATGTCTCTGTTTGGAAAATCCGCGATTTAGTCCGTGCAGCCGAAAAGGTGTGTCACCATATCCCATTCAGCATGCTTTCTTTTTTTTTTTTTTTTTTTTTTTTCAAAACTAATGGTATACAGGCTCGAGACGACACCCGCGGCGCTGACCCTGATTTCCGAAAGCTTCATAATATTGCAAGACATGCGATCCACTCAAATGAGACCCTTGATGTTGCGATAGATACGATCGGCAGCATTGTTCACGAACATGAGCTATTCATTTTGCGCGAGGGGAGTACCAGCGCTCACTCAATACCAAAACAAATAGCCAACGACGTTGCGCGACAGCTGTACTATCATTCCAAGGAGCTTCGTGCTATTAAAGCACGATCCTCGTCGTTATACGATCGGCTGCAGAATGAGATTAACCTGGTTCGGGCTCCCTTTAACCAAGCTTTTGTCGTGGTTATTGGCGATCCATTGCTAACCTCTGTGAGCCTCGATGCAGGGATTTAACATCGTCTCGCAAACAGACACAGCCGCAATGAAAATCATATCCGCAGTGGGCTTGATTTTCCTCCCTGGAACGTTCATATCAGTAAGTTTCAACCGGTACCTATTTTTATTACCCCACCTCCTAACACCAGCTCCGTAGACCTTGTTCGGCATGAACTTTTTCGAGTTTTCCGTTGATAACAACACGGGGAAGCAAACTTTTGCCATGTCGGATAAATTCTGGATTTACTGGGCAATATCTCTTCCAGTGACCGCAGTAGTCATACTGCTTTGGGCCATTTGGGATTACTCCTACGCACTAACCAAAATGCTCAGAACATTATGGGAAGCAGCCAAGCAGAAATCTGACTCATTATATATAGGGAGAAAAGGAAAGAATGTCCGTTTGTCTTCGCTGCCGTAACAAAGGTGAGGTTTCAAACACTGTCATCCAACATCTCTGGACGAGAAACGGAGCGAACAATGCATTGAAATGTTGGGCTTCGATGTGGTACCGATAGCGTCATATCGATCTGCACGAGCGTGAAGCTGGTCACTCCAGTTAAATGCTAAAACATGGCATGACTGGGTTTTCAAAAACTAAAAACGGAGTTTTTCGAAGTTGGATAATAGTACGAGCAAGACAAAATCTAAGAACGATCTATACGACTATATACGAGTTACATGAAACGAATATTTCCGTTCATCTTTCTTCTTTCTTGGGATATTCGGAGGGAGCACACAATTTCTAGTAGAGAAGGGAGTTCCTTTGACCTTCCACTCGTTGAGCATTGTACTTTTTATCTGTTCCATCTCTGGGATGTCATTTATCTGTCTGGCTTAGGGTTGATCATTTGCCTATTACATTTGCCTTTTATCTAAAATGCCACTATTTTTCATGTTTTCCTGACCATGATGAACAGTTTTTACCCGTATATCTCTGTGTCCCCGTAAGTGGTTCCCTTGCGAGCTTTATCAAAACTGTTAAGCGTTCCTCGCTAACTGTCACCAGTAGGTAACCTTCCAAGTTAATTCAGCGCTTGAGTCGTGACTGATAGAATAACTGCAGATATCATAGCTAAATATTATCCTCTTGGTATATACCAATATCAAGGTTTATCGCCTTGGAAATTCATTACCTACTTACAAAAGTGCAAACTAGGGAATCCTTGTATTCCAGTATTCAACGCAACAACATTTTGCAAGAGATTTTCGAAGCATCAATTTAAGAATTTCAAATTCCCTAGGTTTCAAGAGCGCTCATTTCGGAATTATCATTACAGGTCAATGGAATGAGCTAGAAAACTGGTCAATCAATCACAGGGCTTCATCACAGGTCAACTGCTGGAGCTACTATGTGGTGCTTTACAGCTGTCATGAATCAGCCGAGTACTAAAGAGAAGTGCTATAATATTGTTGAAATTTTTGATATGTTCCTGGTCTGACTCTGCATTGATATATAGGTGCATACATTTTCCACCAGTATCTTTCTGTTGTATGGAGTAGCTCGAAAACCGTTCCAGAAGGAGCTTTATGTGGCATATGCTGACAACATGAACATTTACTGCTACTCAATTGCAGGGCAGATACTCCGCACCCCCAAGAAAGATCTATTAGTGTTTTGCGAGTTAAAACTCGTGGATAATTTGGAGACTGGATTAAATTAACTTCACCAAGACCTAAACTCTCTTGCAGAGGAACTTGGGGATATTAGGTAGCGCATCCAGTGCATTTTGCAAGCAGGTGGTATAGCATGCCCTTTTTTGGACATTGGATTTACCATTCAGCGTTCATCGCTATGACAGAGCAGAGAAAACAACGATCTGTATTTTTTCTGCCTCCCCCAATAGCCTTCCTAATATGAAACCCCGAATGGAATTTATGCGATCCAAGAATTACTACTGAATATGGGCGGAGATACCGCCATTTGATGCTATGGCTCTGCCAAATTTCAACGGCGAACGACGTGAGCTTCTCCTATCCATGGATATTTTCCTCGGGAGACCAACGACCGATTCGTCATGGACAGCATGCCCCTGGCATAATTAATTTAGGAGTCGTCGTTCCTCCAGAGGCCACCCACGCAAAATATTTTGCCAATTTTTGATGTTCACGGTCCGTACCAGCTTCCGGTCAAGGGACCCGCGGGTCCGTGATAATGAGGCAAAAACATCTCCAAATCCCAGGCGGAGCGGACAATAATACCATCCAACCTCTAATTAGGTAACTCCATTTTTGATTCGTCATATGAGCAGGAAAAGGGTTGAACTCCTGGTGGTTAAAAAAAAGTAACACTCGTAGTTTCCTTTTAAACATCAGACCGACGGTATCGAAACGGCTTCTTTTTTATTGATCGCGATAATAGTTTAATATTATAAACAATGTCGGTTCACGATATCAAACTTATAGGCCCGGATTTAATACCTAATTGATCTCTCGGGCAATTGAATTCACCTTTATTATTTTGCTGTTGGAGGCGGAATAAAGCTATGGGAGACCCAGAACGTTCCTGTCTATTTATTGGCAATTAAAAAAAGGGGTTATTCAACGACCGCTTGAAGTAGCTGATACGTGTTCGGAAAGTCAATATCCGGATGCAAAAGGATCATGATACAGGGCTGCAGGTCTCTACCCTCAGCACAATTCACCCCTGAAAACTTAAAACTCAATACAAAAAATGGCATGGGCAAAAACTCTCCTCCTTTGGTTGAATTGCTCCTACGCCGATATCATTATTCCACGAGCCAGACGAAATTAAGCTCCCTAGATTAGTGTCACTACTCGTGAGTTCTACGAGAGCTTTCAGGGAAACACCACAAGAGTTGTATGAGATCCTCCGAGAGGCAGAATGAGCCATGATGAAGTTATCATTTAAAAAGCATAATCCTTTTGTCCAACAGGCTAAAGCTTCAGGGGTAACTCATGAGATATGTGGCGCAGTTAATTTGGTTCCAGGCCGTTGATATTGGCAAGGACACCGTCCAATTGGCCAGCACCCAAGAACCAAACTGATGCTATGTTTTTGGATCCCTTGAGTATCATTACGGAGTAGTCCGTACTCCGTAAGCATTGACCTATCAATTTTGACCAGATTACTCCGTACTAGAAACACCTTAAAAGGGAAACCGCCGGGGCGTTATCCTTGAGGCTCCTTAGGATAAAGGGCTTTTACTATGGCCACGTTCGGGATCGCTTAGGAAACCCTGATCCACTTCTATCGACTCGTCAGATTTTATGAACTCAATACTATCATAAAAAACTCTCTGTGATGGGCGGGCGGCTAAACATTCTGGCGGTTGTGGTCGAAGTACTGCGTGCTATGGTGTGTACCCAAAGTAAAAAAAAATGGCCCTTCTAGTCGACTCATTTCCGCTAGGGAAACGATCAAATACAGGGAAAAGCAATTCGAATCACACATAGCAAGCTTTCCTCATGGGAACAACCAGGCCCAGTAGATTTTTCTTTTCCTAGAACGGCCGCTACCCCTCGCCCGGACAATCTGCGGCGGTAAAATGCGAATGTGGATTCCGTCAACCGTCAAGCGTTCCTGTCAGAATGGCCGCAAGAACTGTTGCAACTCAGCAACTACTTCATTCCCAAGATAGTACGTCTGCGAGAGAGTTATCGGCGAGCACCAGAGGTAAGGTAGATAGGCCCGCTCGCGATGCCACTTCCCCTCCACCAGTCAAATATTGAACAACAATAAGATGTGACTGCGGCCCCAAGTTTCAACGAAAGAGAATGTTCCGAGGGCCGTAGTTGGCACGCTGGGAGTGTTTTTGTGATTGAAACCAGAATTGAAAAGGCAGCTTTGGATGTACTGTACATGTACAGTATACATACATACATACATACATACATACATACATACATACATACATACATACATACATACATGTACATTGTTAATAAAAAAAAATAGATTAACGAGCAAGTCCAGCTTGGCCAGCACAGGAATGACGAAGGATCATTTAAACGACAGCAGCCCTGGGTCTTTGGCCATGTGCTCTTACACCTCCATGGGGTCGAGACACCCTTGACGTATGAATACTGTCTTATTGCAGATCTGGGAACCATCAGGGCCGTTCGCCGATCAGTTTCGGCTGTACTCGTCGAAGACCCTGGAGGTTTGCTAAGGCGGACATCGAACATGTGGAGAACCAGCCGTCATGCCAGGGCGTTCGGGAGCAATTCCGACCCGGCGGACCAAAGGCGAAGGGTACCTGACGCCGTTGACCTACTCAAAAACGACTCCGGCCCAAGGAACAGGAACTAAATAACACTGTTGGAGTTCTGCCACGTATGCCATTAGGATGGACTGTACCCGCTCTGTTCATCACGGCCATCATTATCCCGAAATGACAGTCTGGCGGGCCGAGTGAACTGCTCCTTGTTAAATTAATTTGATCTCAATCGTACGGAGTAGTAGCCATATGATGGTGCAAAACCTAAACGGGGTCAGGGTGGCGGGGGCATCAAAAATAGTTGTAGTCGAAAAATGTCAACAAAAAAGCAAAACATGCATTCCACAGCAAGGACAGCTAAACTGCAACCCTGAATAAAAAGAAACAAAGCATAAACTATATAGCAAGATGTTTATTCTCTTGTGTGTTTCTGATTTTCATGCGCGTTCTGATGCTGCTGATTGTCGTCTTTCTCTCAGGGCCAAGGAATAATATGCATGATGGATAGATGGATGGACGGATGGATGAATGGATGAAAGGCAGGAGAAGACACTATTTTTTTGGGCGGTTCCTCCCCTACTTTCTTAGGTCGTACTTCTCTGTTCCGCCGTCTTTTGCTCTACTTTTATTTTTTTAAAAAAAAAAAAAAAAAAAATTGTTATTTGGCAGCGGCGGTGACGAATACAATTTGTCTCACAGCATCAATTGTATAGCACCATACAGGCTTACAAGGGTTGAATTCCGTCTGAAACACAACCTGTTAAACTGGAAGGCTGAGGAGAGCGAGGCATTCGACATGAATACTATCAACTATGTCCGGAACACACGTTATCCCGTAGCCTTGCAGGGTGATCAGAAGCCTCGTGTGCTTTAAAAATAGGAATACCTGTATGGAGAAATTCGTCAAGGAATGTAAACGAACATCGCCTTGTCTGGCAGGCTTCGGGCATTTATTGCGTAGGATGATGAATAGTAGTATTGTATGTATACAAAGAGGACTAGCACGAGGCACCCCTGGTCCAAGATTTACAAATTACCATCTGGGTACCAGGTATCTGTCCCGGTTCACAGACCACACGTGGATTGAAATATGTATGTACGGAGTATTCTTGGAAGCTCTGGAGAAATCCTATCCTCTATAAGCCGCAGGTTGATTTTCTGGGGTAAGTAACTGCCTCGTTGGCTGGACTTTTAATTAGAGTTTGAGCCAGGTTTGTCGAATTAACAGCAGAAATCGCTTTGTTGATCGTTCCCGCGTCTGACCGTCGCTCGGGCAGTTCATCATCCAGGTTTCATTGACTTCATCATTGTTAAGAGCCATCATTTACATCATGCAGGGCGCCCAAACGAGGATAGAAAAGTATACTGCTCAGAAGCAGGGTGGTCACTGGCAGCCGGAGACCAAAAAATTGACATTTGAGTAGGCCCACGGGCGACGAGGAGTTTAAATGGGAAATGTACGGAGTACTCCGTATCAAAAGCTATAGCTTAAATATGTATTCCGGTAGGGTGCTCGTTTTCTTTTTCTTTTCTTTTTCTTTTTCTTTTCTTTTTCTTTTCTTTTCTTTTGATCGTACGGAGTAGACATATAACATTACAAACTATAAACCATAACCGCGTAGTTGGAAGTCGACAATTGCAATTGGGCCTGAGCATACACGGAAGGTTATGCTGCTGATTGCTCACATGCCACAGCGCCCAGGTTTGCCAATTGGTCGGTGTTCTGGTGAAAAAGCAAAAAGCGAAAAGGAGAGGGCGTGGGGCTTTAAGAGGGCGCCAGGCTGTTTGGGTGAAGAGGCCATTGGAAGCTAGAAGAGATATCAGAATGTGGACAATGCAGAATAAACCCGGCGCATTTAATTCGAAAAACAGCATCCAGGGACAGATGCAAGTGAGAAGTGGGAAGCAGGAAGGAGGAAGCAGCAAGCAGCAGCAAGCAGTTTCTGTTTCCCGTGGTGGTGGGCGTGGTGCAATGTATCGGTACCTTTTAGATATTAATATGGCTGTAATTCGTGTGTGGTGATGCGCATTCACAGCACCAAGCATCCAGGCCATTTTGTTGATTCCTTTTTTTTGCCTCATCAGCAACGGTACAGGCGGGGTTCTTCATCCAAACCCGTTTCTATATCGAACCAGACTCTGTACTGGCCAGATTGGAATCCCCGCACTAAAAATAACAGCAGGATGGCAAAGCAAAGAACAAATTTTCCGTTGAGATGCGACCATGGGTAGTTGCAAGGTTTTTGGTCCTGTCCTGTATCGATATAAAAACCAGATTTCTGGGGGAGTACATTCCTCTGCGTTGAATTTAGGAAGGTGCGGAGGTATCTCCCCCTTGGCTGGCCATCCCATACCGTATCATACCGGGTTTCCGTACGAGCGATACCAGTCGTGCTGCCCAATTGCAGGCAAACTGTGCCCCCATTCTCCAGAAGCGGTTTAGTGCCATCCGTTCTAACACAACTATTACGGAGCTTCTCGCCTGTCCTGTTGCAGCCTCGTTCAACACCCTGTAACGTATAATACCAATGATACATACTGCTGATACGAGGCGTAATAAACATTAATCAATTTGATCAATCAGCCTCTAAACAACTCCATCCCTCAACCTCCATCGTCCTCTGTCGACGCCGCCAGTCTATACTCCTTTCCAGCCTCCAGGTCTCCCTCTCACTCTCTGGTCTCCGCATCACCTTATATACCTCTTGTTGCCATCGGTCTTTCGCAGATTCCGTTCGTGATTCCCTCTGGACGGTTTCCTGCGCTATCTTGGCTGCCCATCGTCCATCGACAGCCCCTCGAGTCCGACCTCCCGTTGCCCTACTCTTACTGTGGCGGAATAACCTCCATATCGCGCCCAATTTGTTGAACAGGCAACACCCTGTGTGGGCTACACTGTTTCGGAGCGATATATCGGCAGAGGGATTTGGTCAGGCTTTTTCACAGCCGCTCACCCATTTTCTCACCGGGATATCTCTCTGACCTGCCCCCCTTCTCCCCGCGAACCGTCAATTAACGGTTACATTTCTACCTTAGTGTGGATTAACCAGGGCATTGATCTGCCCCTTTGAACGGAAGGTTATTGTTGACACTGGCTGTTATACCTTCTTGCGACTTAGACGTGTAGGACCCTCGCTATCGCTCACCTTTCCAAGGTAGTGGCTTTTTTGTTCGTCCAAGATATCTTTCCGTCCCTGATTCGGACCCTAGGTTTATATCGACCCTAAGGATTACCTCCTCCCTTTCTGTTTGCTCCCACTCTCCCCACAAACATAAAAAAAAATAAAAAAAATTCTATTCCTTTCTGCGGGCTACCTGGTGACCGTTGTCTCGACAGCTCCGCGTTCTGGGAGCTAGCACTGGGGCAGAACGCAACCTCCTCTTCGTGCCCTGGATTTCCTTGAGGTTTGAGGCTCCCGGGACACTATTTGGAGGAGTGATCAGTTTGCTTGAAAGCGTTGCGGCTCCCTTATGAAATCACGTACCTATGGGAATGCCGCATCATCTCATATCACGGGTGACGTCTCACCGATAGCGTCTAACATGTCTTCCGAAATGGCGTGGGCCATCCCCACCGACCTTCCGCGACAAATTCCTCCCAGACCTACCTTTACTTCACAATACGCGAGCTCTTTGCCCTCTACTCCATATCAACACCCTCGCGACCTCCCGTTCGTATCGAGATCACCGTCACCGAACCGCAGGAGCAGTTCTCCACGGTCCACCCACTCGGAATCCACGCATCTACTCCCGTCACTACGACGGCCTCATGGAGGTTGTAAATATGAAACTGGGATGGCTCATTTCCGACGGCGGATACCGTATTCGCTGGGGAGCGAGCTCTTACCCAAGGTGTCGGGTCCATTAAAAGAACAACTGGATCCCACTGACGAGAAAAAACTCAGCGGAGATATGAGAGAACTCTACGATAGGTTGTTGCCGTCTGAGGAAAGCGAACAGCGACGGCTGAAGTTTGTGAACAAATTAGAAGAATTACTTAACAAACAATGGCCGGGTAAAGACATTCGAGTTCGTGTGTTTGGGTCCTCTGGGAACAAACTTTGTTCAAGTGATTCCGACGGTAAGAATTTGTACGAGGCCGGAGATAATCGTCATAGCGCGCTAATTTTTCTGCTACCTTAGTTGACATTTGCATTACCACAACCTACAAACGGTTGGAAAAGGTTTGCATACTGGCAGACTTCCTTGCACGAAGTATAGACCCCAGATGAAGTCCTCATTTTTTCTTAGCTGACCCTTCTTGTCTAGACGGCATGGAACGCGTTGTTTGCGTTTCCCACGCGAGAGTTCCAATCGTGAAGATCTGGGATCCCGAATTGCGGTTGGCTTGCGATATGAATGTCAATAACACTCTTGCCCTTGAAAATACCCGAATGATCAGAACATATGTTGAGATCGATGAAAGGGTACGGCAATTGGCAATGATCGTTAAGTACTGGACTAAACGACGAATACTGAATGATGCTGGTAAGTGTCGCTTGGTTGTTAAGTCCCGTTTACCCATGACATATTGCTTACTTGTTATCTGTTCAGCCCTCGGTGGAACTCTAAGTTCATATACGTGGATTTGCCTGACAATAAACTTCCTCCAAACGAGAAAGCCTCCAATCTTACCTAGCCTCCAAAAAAGACATCCCAAAAAACCAAAAATTGCGGATGGTGCGGGCTCATCGTTCGATGATGACATGGAACAGCTGGCTGGGTTTGGGCAGGCGAACAAATCATCGCTGGGCGAACTTCTGTTCCAGTTTTTTCGGTACTACGGCTATGAAATTGATTATGAAACAAACGTCATGTCTGTGCGGGAAGGTACTTTGATATCGAAGGAAGACAAGGGCTGGCATCTGCTACAAAATAATCGACTTTGCGTTGAGGAGCCGTTCAATACGTCGCGAAATCTTGGCAACACTGCAGATGATACCTCGTTTCGTGGATTGCATATGGAACTACGGCGAGCCTTTACTGCAGTATCTGAAGGAAAATTAGACGAGTGCTGTGAGCAATATGAATATCCTCCCGAAGAAGGACGCAATTGGGAAAGACCGCCACCTCAACCACGACCCATACTTGCACCTACTCCTGCCATTTCTTCGAGAGGAAGAGGGGGAGGCAGAGGAGGTCGCCACAACAATAATCACTATAATCGTGGACAAAACAACGCTGGCCGCCGCTCTTCCAGCAGTGCCAACCGCTCAAACAACGCTCGACACACAAATCCTTCGTTCGCTGCAGATATTGCCCTGCAAGCCCAGCAAGCGCAGTACCTGCTGCATGATCATCTTTTTCAGCAAATACAGCTTCTGCAAGCCCAAGAACAAGAATTGCGGATGCAGCTTCAAAACCAAGCGCTCCTCAGCGGCAGGTCACCTCCCACTCTTATTCGACAGCCGTATTTGCAATTTCCATTTCAACAGCAAGACACATCCCGCTCAGGTGAAAATTCACGAACCCGAGCTGGAACCGTAAATCACCCGCCATTAACGGCTCCCGTTCGACAACATACTTTCTACAACCCTTCTTTCGTCCCATTATCTATTCCTACCCTCCAAGGATCAACCACAAACCCTCCGTCACCTCCAATTCCTCCCTGCGCCACCGATACTCGACGTAATCGACGATCGTCCGTTGCGAATGGGTCCCCTCGCGGGCCACTGCGAGCACAATCCCAGCCGGCCCGACCTCTGCAGTCCCCAGCGGTACAAAATTTTGGGACCATTTACCCGCCTGTGTTGGGCGAGGCTCCTCATACACCAACCTCACGCAGGCCACCAACTTCCCCAAAGCTGTCAGGTGCTGAGGCCGAAGTACCGGCAACAAACGGCATTCCTATATTTGCTAGATCTTATGACGAGAGTCACGCCTCAGAATACGTTGGTTATTATTTAGGAGATTCCCCTCAATCTCAGACAGCCCTTCATTTGTCAATTAGCTCACCGCAATCGGTCGCCACTGGATTGGCAATCCAAAATAGCGGGCTGTTCTCAAACCTCCGGAATCAGGCCGAATACAATCGATCGGTGATGGCTTCTGCTGAGAAGACTAGTCCTTCCACCGAACATGCCCATGTACCCGACCACCTTAGGTATTCTAAAAATACCCAAGCCTACGGTGGACCCGAGTCTCAAAAGGATCGAGGTCCACTTATCGTTGATGGCTCTATTCCGCTCAACGACCGCCACTATTCGTCACCCACTGAAAATACAAGTCTCAGTCCTTCGGCATCCGAAGATAGGCCATTTGATACTCCTGGTGGTTCGTCAGACACCCTCTCCCAAGGATTGCCAGACCCTATCCTTTTTGAAGAGGAATATGAGAAACCCTCAGGAAAAGACACAAAATCGCATCCCGTCACGAACGGCTGGAATTCTGCTAGCACTAATGATGTTTCACTTAATGGCCATCTCACCCTTGCAGAGAGACTCCAAAGATTTCAAATATCCGATACTGGCCGCTCAGCAGATTCTCATGGGAAACTGAAAATGAACCAGCTTAAGGGAACAAAACAATACGCATACAGCACGGAAAATGGACTGGTTGAGAAAGATCATCGCCCAAATGATACGTATATCCAGTCATCTAATTCCTTGTCCGTCCTCTCTCCGGTGAAAGAAGCGCGAACTACCTCACCAACTACGAAACGACGGGCAAATGGTATAGACTCGGAAAAATTTAATGGATCAGGCCATAGGAATAGGCAGAAAGGGCGACATGATTCTGTCAACACTCACCACCACCAATTGGACAATAATAAGGAGAAACAAACAGAAACCCCCCATCGCAAACCCAATGGCATACTGTCCGCCAATGGAACTAGTGGAAATGAGCATCATCAGCACCCTGGTTCAGGGCCTGCTGGTTGGCAAACATCGACCAAGAAGAAGAACAAAAGAGGCAACAAAGCCGCCGCCGCCGAACCAGCCCCCACCAACCTCGTCAATGGCGTCGAGCCGCTCCCAGCTGACGAGTCATTGAGGAAAGGCGGTTGATTGGAAAAACTTTATTTATTTATGAATTGCGGGCATTATGTACTCACCCTATATCACGATATGTATGGATGTGTGTTTTACTATGATTAATATCGGGGAGGTTGGGGGGCAGGGGGTGGGGTTGCTGTGTTTTATGTCTTCGACCTCGACTGCAATTGTTTGTTCCTTCCTGCTCTTCGAGGGTACTACCGGTGTGCGGTGCACAGCCTTTCCAAACCGATTGAATATCTTCATTTTTAAATGAAGTATCATCCGATCACTTCAACCCTCTAGACGCTTGTCAGGCCTCGGTTCTGTATGTAGAAGCTCCTCTTGATCCTTCATCTTTTCCTTCCTCGATAATGCGATCTCCCTATGAAACGGCGCTTGGAAACAACAGATGTCATCAGCATTATAAGTTTCACGACAGTTGCCTGTTGAAGCTCATATCGGGCCCATGTGTGTACATTCCGCCTAATGTGTGATACCTGTTTTCGGCTAAACAAAAGGAAAGAAATACACTATCGCGTTACCGGACTAGTGAAACATCTGTTGCGACAGTGCTTCCAAGGAGATGAAGGGATGGAATGGTTAGAATGCCGAGCTCACTGAGATGGATATAAGGAGAAAAGAAAAAATGGATGAGGAAAGAAATAGAAAATTTTTCTGGTAGAAACTGTTTTATGTGTGTCTGTTTGGGTGCCTTCTTTTTTTTTTTTAATCAAAATTTTTTTTCTGTACCCATCTCGTTTTTCTGCAGAGTCACGAAACGTGTGCGTTTGTTTCAGATGTTCGGATCTTTCCTGGCATGTTCTGCGTTTTACTCCCGTTTCCTTCCCCTTGATATAAGTTTGCAGAGAGTCTAAAATAGAACCAAAGATATGCTGGTTCTTCCTTTTGTTCCGTTCGAATCATGGCGTTTTGTCTTTTCATCACTTTTGTTATCCATTTTACTTACTCCTTTGTGTTGCCTATTTGCCTTTTTCCTTTCCCCCTCTGTTTTCTTTTTCTTTTTTTTTCTTTTTTTTTTTTTTTTTTTGAAAGATATCTCTGACTCTTTTTTTACTGAGCCGGTTTTGTAATCGCTTTCTGCTAGCCTTCAAGGTCGGAGTCCACTTCATGCTGGTGTTTTTCTTTAGTACGTACATCATTCATCCCGAATACAGGTATACTCTTTTGTCTTGAGAATGTGACTTAACCTACATTACTTATTTTACACATTAGTCATTATGATTGTTCAGTTTTTACCCCTTCATTTTCGTTCCTTGTTCTCTGTCTAGTAAACTTTCAATGTGTTTGTCGTCCGTTGCGCTGGCTAGAATCTTATTTTTTTACTATCTTCTATTTTTCCCCACTTCAACTTGGATTCAGCAGGTTTATCATTGTTGTCACATTGCTTTTAGTAGGCCTATCAGCGTCAAATTTTGCTTGTATGTGTGTCTGCTTCTACTTTGCATTTATTATCTTCATTTCCGTGTTTCTATATATATTTTTTCTTATTTTTATTTCATGTTTCGCCATCTTGCGGAGTACAGATATATGTGGTATTTATTCCCTCTGTTTGCGGCTCACTTTTTTCCCTTCATTTTCCACAGCTGTTTTTAAACTTTTTATTTTCTATTTTCTATTTTTATTTTATTTTCCGTTTTTTCTCTCTGTACTTTTGTTTTCTTTTCGATTATACTATCTGTTAGAGCTGAGGCAGTTATTAGGTATAGTATAAAATAATAAAGTTCAAAATTCAAAAATTCATCCTTTTCTTTCTTCTTTCGTTGTTTTAACTCAATGCATCATTCCCGTTTCAAGCTTGCTTCAGAAAATTCGCTAATATATATAGCACGATCAGATGCATGCGCGCGCATTGCCTTTCCACCATAAGTAGAAAAAAGGAAGAGGAAAATATATGAGCCCCGCTAACAGTATTTTCCCGGTAACACCTTTAAGTATATTCATTTATAAAAAATGAACAAAGAAAAGAGTTGCTAACGGAAGCTGAAAAGGGAAGAGTGTCATATAAAACGTGTCGTATAAAAAAACAGAGGTTTCGTGCGGCCGCTAAAATAAGGTCCTAAATGGAAAAACAAACAGAAAAAAATAATAAATAAATAAACAAAAATAATTAAATATATGAATAATTTGTAAATAATACATGGTGTGAAGTGCGTATAGAAATGAAAATGCAGGTCATTAAAATTTTTTTAAAAATATATGGGCTTGAGTAAAAAAATGCCGCAAACAATGAAACTAGGAAAAAAGGATTAGAGGACGGGGAGGGGAGGGGTAGGAGCATATAGCGCCCGCGCACACCGAAGAACATATAAAGAAATAGTATACAGGTGTAGAAATCTTCTATGGAGCTTCAAAGAAGCGCAAGAAACAAGGAAATTGCAAAGCGGATGAACCAAGGGATGAAGCGAAGGTTTCCCTCCCCCCCCCCTCCCCCTTTTTTTTTTTTCTCTTCCACTGATTATAGTCGTCTTCGTATGCACGTAACAGCTTAGGAATATTCATGAGAACATCCGCAGTCACAGGACGTCTAACAACCCTTTCTGAAGTCTTTTCGCTTAAGTACTTTCTTTCCTTAATCTCAGCTTCTAATCTCAGCGAAAATATAGGGGAATATAACTTGACAGGCGGTCCAAAAGACCATAAAACACCGGAAAAGGGTTATGGGCAACATGTATATCGGCTGGCTGCAGATGAACCCCCATATCGAGAGGAATGCGACGGAGTAGAAATGTCGAAGGAGGACCCACGGGCGTGGGATGACACCCGCAAGGAGGCCGATGGGACCGTCCACCAGGCCCAATTGGAAATAGCGGAAGCAGCCTTGCTGGAGTATTTTGAGGTAAGGGTCTACATAGAAGATATGTTAGCTTGCGACGATGTGAAAAATTGATAGGCTCTATTGGGTCGAGAGAAATAGGGTCCCAAGGGAAGTCGTAGGCCACCGGGAGACGAAGTAAACACACCATTTGCAGCAAAGAGGCTATATAACGCTTGCGCCAGGATATTAATGACGCTCGTCAGCCCTTTTCGTTCCCAGTGGAACGTGGACATTTGTTTCAAGACCTGACGTTTATTGGAGAAATCAGGTACGTTTTCAGGACTGAGGAGGTCGCGGAGGACAAGAACATCGTTGAAAGCAACCGTCATCCCACCCCCTGTCAGTGGATGTCGCATATTCAACGAATCGCCTAGAAACACTAAGCCGGGAGTCTTGTTTGTGGTGGGGGGAAGGAATGAATTAGGCATGGATCGTAGTCCGCCTTTCTCGAGCGCTTTAGCGAAGGAAGGCTGCACGCATTTAGGGAGGGAGGGAAGGACAATATCTCGTAAGTGGGCTTTGACGCCGCCGTTCTTTACGGACGCGGATGGTAGGTTTTCGGGGATATCGACCAATATTCTTGTTTCGCGCGTACCGATCTGGTATAGAAGGACAGGAGGGCCGTCAGGTAATACGACATGACCGAAATTCTTCTGGGGAAGTTCTGCGTCTATGAGCTCGAGGCCCCAGAATTTCGACTTGACACGAGGGGTTGTGGGAAGGTATTGTTTGCGGAACTTGGAAGCGTATCCATCCGCAATGAACGTCAGCGGGGCGAAGAAGTAATCTTTCTGCCCGTTGGTCGTGCATTGGACACCTAGAACCTCATTATCGGTGGATGAATGAATCACAGAGACCGCAGTAGTCTCAACAATTGTAACATTAGGGGTCTCCCTCGCCGCCTCGCGGAGGCGCATGATGAAGCGTCCATGATGAAAAGAGCGACCTTTAAACGGCAACCCTTGCTCATCCCTGGGGTACCGGATAGGCACCTCGTCCCCATGGAATATCACGTCCATTCCATGGCACTCAATGGCATCTATCTCCTCCAGACAATGCGCCAATCCCAGCCTCTCCAGGGCCCGCACCCCTCCTGGTTGTAACAGCTCGCCAACGATGCGGTCTGGTTCTTTCAACGATCTCTCGAGGAGAAGAACGCTGCGCCCTTGTTTCCCCAGTGTGGCAGCCAAGGCACAACCAGCAATTCCAGCGCCCACTATTACAACGTCAGCCTCATGGTGCTCGCATCGCCGCCGCTCGCCTTCGTCAGAGTACACTTTTGGAGATTTGACGACGCCGTTGCCATTGGGTAACCGGTGAGGTATGGCCATGGTGGTGGGGTGCAAATGAAGGTAGGATTTTGCGCGAGCCGAAACGAGGGGATACAATAAGTATATCAGCAGCGCGTAGCGGTGGGTAGTTGTAGCAACATAAGGGGTTACAGGGCGTGGAATCTGTGAAGTTTTGCCTGGACGAATAGATAAGAAGAAGCGTGGGTCCAAAAATATTATGCCAGGGGCAGGTTGTGGGCGCTGTGATTGGTGGAGAGGCCAATATTCGTCTGGGGCTTGGCGCAAATTAGTGCCTTTGAACACGCATGTGAGCGAAGCCGACGGAGTATATCCAGGGGAACAGCCCAAATTAACGCTACTCATAAATACTCCGTACGCCAGAGTGTGAGATCTAGATCAGATAGGCCTTCGTGCTACTGTATTATCAAACCTAGGGCCTTATTATATAGGGAGCACAATCCCGGTTTTTAGGTGGAAACACAGTGATTATGGCAGAGGAAGTCCAATCATATATTATTCATACGCATTTGCATGTCATTTTTTTGAAAAAGCCAGTTGAGAGGGAAGAACTCATGGTGATCCGACTGGGAAAAGGTAGGGAATATATAGGGCTATGAACTGTCATTCCAGGAAGAAGTTATGAAAGAAATGGGGTTAGAGTATATTCACTAGGACGTACTCTACATAGAAAAAATGCAGGCAACTCTGCATTTAAGATATCAAAAGAAAAATAAAAATTTACCACCCAACGCCAGCATATTTATTCATAATATACAAAAACAGGATAGCAGGAGGATCACGCCACACCAGGTTGCACGGTTTCATCCACGGGGTTCGCTTCCTATGGTTCCTCTGCCCCTTCTGCAAAGACTGCATCTTCTGTCCAATCCTGTTCCTCAAGATCCTCCGGCGAGAAACACTTCTCTAATTCTGCCCGCTCCTTCCAGTTTTTCACAATATAATCCGTGTATCGTAAATCTTCATATTTATACCCCTTGAGTTGTGGGCCTTTCTCCAAGCCGTTATCGGGTCGAGCACCGTTCATAGCAGGCACCCGATCTTTACCCTTCAAGACTTCAATGGCTTCTGAGAATGGAATAAAGCGATCGGGCCCGAACTTCCTAGCCTTGAATGTGTGGCGTAGGATCCGTGCCAATTTAGCGATATGTTCCATCTCCTGATCGAAGCTCTCTCTTGTGTGGTTCGGTGGAAGAGGAAAGACATTCTTTGATCTTGAAACTATGAAACTGATCTCATCGCAAAGATCTCGATTAACTGCTGAGGGGCGTTTGAGCCCTGTAAATATCGCCCATCTGACACCTTTGAAATTTCCCGTGCGATAAAAAGCCCGGGCGATGAATTTTATCGCAACGGGATCAAATGGTGCGAATGCCGTATATTTGGTCTTGTTGATTGTCCGGAACATGTCAAGGACTGAAGCGTTGTTGCCGATATCGAGGAGTCGAGCTGCGACGGTAGATGCAGCATGATGCTTAACAGGCATAAGCTTTTGTTGTCGGATGCTGTAGAAATTCAAGACAGCCATCTTCACCGCTTCTATCTCATCCATCTCGCTCGCTTGCATTATCGCTTGAAAAAATTGTGACGCAACGGGCTTACCAGGGGTCTGAAGGGTATCGAATTCCTGCAGTATTGCTTTGGCATCTCGAGTATCTCCATGGAGTAAAATGCTGGCGGTAGCGGCCAAATCTAGGTGCAAACGTTTCATGACCATCCCAGACTTTTTGGCGTCTTGGAAGGATGTCAGGGATAATTCAGGTTTTCCAGCATTGATGAAATACATCATCTGCGTATGTAGCGGCGTAAACTGTCTGATATGCCTTGAAGACTCCGGCATGGACATGGCTCGACGCCACATGGCTGCGGTTTCTTGCGAATTGGGCTTCTTTTCTGATTCATCGACGGGGAACGAAGTCGCATCATATCCCAGCACTTGGCGTGAAGTGGCAGCATAGCCATACTTTTGTTCAGTTGCACGGAACATTCGCCATAAGCCAGCGGGGCTACATTTTGCGGAGAGGCGAGCTTCTTGGAGGAGTTCCATGAAGTACGGCCGCTCCAATTTCAGTTTCCAGCCCTTCTCTTTTACAGTTTGCAAAAGCTCCTCTACCATGTCCACAGTCCCTTTCTGTATAAAGGCTTTGATGATTTGATCGAAGAGCAGCTTATCAAGTACCAGCCCATAGGTATTGATCGCATCAAAAACGAATTGATTAATTGCATCCCCTGAATTAGCAATCCAAAATTCGAGAAAAACTCGATGGAACATTTGCGTGAACCTAAATGGATCTTTTGTTGACAGTCCAAGTTCATGCATACGCGCCAGAGTGGCTTTTACTCCATCCCAATCACAGTTCACTGCCTTTCCATATGCCATGAGTCCTAGCGTTCGAGTCTTGAGTGGAATATTGTAGGTATCTTTCATAGTCTTAACAAGCATATCAGCCTTGTCAGACATTCCAAATTCGACATACGCGGCTAGCAAGGGGTCAAAAAGCTTTTCCGTGGCGGAGATTCGACAAGATGCCAGTGTCTCCAGCAATTTCCAAAATTGGGTTTCCATGAGAACGACACTTCGAGTTCTGCTCCAGAGGCCCCCAAGATATATACCACACGCACCACAGTCCGCATCATGCCCGATGTATTTAAATAGCACGCTCTTAGCGTCAGACAACCGATGGGAGCTTATTAGAGATTTAAGAACCACCCTCAACAGAACTGGGTTGAGTTCGAACTCTTTGGCGTATTTTAGGTATAAAGTCGATAACGATTCAAACCTTCCATTTTTCCACATAGCCAACAGCATAATTTCCCATAACGCAGGATTAACCTTTTCTTCTGCTTCGAACCAGTAGAAGAGCTTTTGTGCTAACTGAAGCCTGTTCCTATGCAAACTCGTGTATAAGAGATGGGTAGCAATGTCGTTCCTGGCTTCCTCGTCCGCTTTCAAATTTGTATTCTTCACGTCCCGCAGGAACCTTAGCACAGCTTCGTCGAGCATGTGGTGGTCCAAAAGCCTTTGGACGGCGAGAGAAGGGTCGCTTAGTGATAAATTTTGATATTTTTCTCGGAAACTTGGAGTGACGCTCATGGGGTGGGACAGATCCGGACGCAGTTCTTTTCCGCTCTTCAATTTTGGTTTATATTTATTCAAGAAGAACAAATGCTGAGGCGGCTCTTGAACAATCCCTCGCGATTTCCCCAACGCCGATGCGCCAATGTCGACGTCCCCGGCTCTTATAGTGTGGGACCCCATATTATCCGCCGCATCCACGCTCCCATCGGTATCATTGGCAAGTTGATGTCTTCTGCGTTCGTTTCTCTTCTTAAACGCTGCTAGTCCGAGAAATTCTCCTGCTTCCGCTGCCTCCATCATTTGGGCCACTGTCGCAGCTCCTGTCCCAGTGTAATTTGGACATGACGTCTGGAGACTTCGCTTGGACTCAACAATGCGTTCCGCAAATTGAACTCTGCGATGGATATCGTATGTAATAGTTCCGACAGTGCAGAGACCCCCGATAGCGCCAATGGTCGACCCAGCCAAAGCTAATTGTCGTAGGACACGCAATGCATTACGGGATGGAATCCCAGTTCTTGCGGATTGGTGGGGGAACATTTTGAGCGAGGTGTGAGTAGGGGGGTTCGTGTGCTCGCTCGGTTCGATAATCCATCAAGTGAAGCTCATGGATTGGGTTTCCTAGACAGAATAGAAGGCACAATTGCGGCTTCTACAGAGACGGTGCGTTTAGGGACGTTCAGGGACAAGGGAGTCCTGACGTGAATGGAAGCTGGCAGCGTTGTCGTGGAGTCTTTTGTTGATGATTTTTTTTTTCCGGTTCGGCTGGAGAGGTTGGGAGGTGAGCTGTGTTCTTGGCTAGCACACGTGATGAGGTAATAATACGGTATTACTAAACCGCTAGTAATTTATACACCATTGTCTCAGCTGGAATCTATATTAAATTGCCTCTGTACCTACAGAAGAAACGATAAGTTGTAGATACGAAGTAATACCACATTAAAAATATATGCACGAAGTATGAAGAGAAGGACAATATAGACAAGAAGATAAATCGCCTCGTCCGCCCCCAACACCGTTCTGCAATGCCAGGCAAATACCGAAAACCAATGGTAAAAAAAAAAATTAAAAAAATTACTAAATCACCTCCGCTTGCGCCAATTACTTACGGCCAATTGACTATATCAATCCGTAATTCTAGCCCTTGGGAGTTAACTATGCAACATAAAACGTGGCCCTTCGAAATTCCAAGTGTTTTAAGGAAGTCGGTGGAGAGAAGAGGAGCCATTGACCAGTGACGATAGGTTTATGGGGCATTGTAAATGTATGTTCCGGTCGGCATTAGAAGGATAAAACATAATCATCTAATTTTGCTCGGGCGTTTCCAGGTTGCCCTGGTTTGGCTCAAACTTGTCGTCCATATATACTAACAATACAGTCAACATAACAGGTTTTAAACTCAAAAGGTGTAGATACAAGCGTAGCTTACCATGAGGTTTAATTAAAAGTGATGAGATCATCATCAAACAAACCGTAGCAGATATGCACATAAACACAGCCTGAGGTACACTACCGACAGTGGCGCTGTAAATCAAGTTGAAAACAGTGGGCGCCACAACGCGTGCAAGCGCATGAAGCAGACCAATCGCACCCAGCAGCTGGCCGGATCTATTTGCGGGGATATGCTTCGTCAATGAAGACGTGAGTGTTGGAGATGCCATTGCGCCCATAGCCACAACCGCGCCGGAGAGGAGAAACAGTCCACCACTCCGCACGACGCAGTACCCGAGGTACCCGAGCATATCGAACATCGTAGAGATTCGGACCAGGATTATGTCCAGCATGTCAGAGCCGGTATTGACCTGGCTCCTTTCGTTGTGCGGGCCACGGACTATGCGAGTTACAATCGGAAGAACCACAAGCAGCATCACCACTCGAACAGAACTGACTAGTGACACGAATATGCTCGCCTCGAAGTTCCCCCAACCGAATATATACTCCGAATAAATCACGATGATCGGCATGATCCCCATCCCGGCGCCAAAAATTACAGCGTCGATGGATGCAAGGATAATCAGATTAACACGTAAATCGCGAAGGGAGCTCCCACTGTGCGATCCTGTGGGACTTGGGAACAAGATAGACAATGGCTTTAGGAGATTCAACGGGTTAAAATCCCCCAACGACCAATGAGAAACCTTTTGGAAATTGAAAAGCCCTATCCCGCGATTCTCACGATTAAATTGTTGGCGAGCTTTCGACACTGACTCCGGCACGACGAAAACCATAAAAAGCATGAAGAACACCAAGCAGCCGAGGACACAATAGAACACGATAAGGATGTTGCCCGTCCATTTGATAAGATATCCGGCAATCAAAGGACCCAGAGCAATGCCACTGAACAGCACGCCATGGAAATACCCGAATGCAACATTCCTGCTATTCGGCGGGACGCAATCTGCCGCATATGATTGCGTAAGGGCTACAGCGGTGGTGACGGATCCAAACATTCCATCAAACATTGCTGCCAGGAGCAAGAAATTCACAGACATCTTGCCATCCTGTGCTGCCACCATCACCATAACAAGTTGACCAAGGAACGTACCAAATGCCGAAAGTGCAATGATCCTATTTCTCCCATAGCCATCTGTCAAGACCCCAAGTCTGGGGCTGGCAATAGCTGCGAGGGAACCGGCGATTAAGTTCAGTTGCAGTTGAAATCTCGATGCTTGGGCCTGAATCTCGGGAAGTCGGCATTGTGGGTTGTTATCTCCGAACACGACAGGAAGAAAGGTAAATGTAGGATCCTCCAATGCCCTGGTGGATAGGTATTCGCGGCAAATCAAGGTCAAAGCGAGATTTATCTGCGGCACGACGACACCCCCGAAGGCAATCGTGAAGGGGAAAAGAGGTGGCAGAACCCAGAATATCTACTCAACATTTCAAATGAGTATTTCATATTTAATAAGAAAAGGTAATAAAATTAAGAACAAAATATTCAAAGAAGCAAAAAACAAACGGAGAAAAAGGGAATCCTCACCGACGGTCGATTCCACCATGGTTTCCCGTCATTCTCACTCCAGGGTGCGTGAGGGCCTCCGTCCTGATTGGCTAAATTGCCGGTCTCACCTAATAATGACGTGGTGACTTCGTCTTCACCCAACAGTGTGGAGGTTTCCGTCGGTACAGCATCGCTCCCAGGCCGTGAGATGGATGTTAAGTGTGGCCTAGTGGGATGAGACGAAGCAGCAGAAGTTACCCATCGGACTGCCTCTTCCCCTTCCACTGCAACCGTAGCTTCCGCCTCCATTGCTGCGCGGGGAACCGAGAAAATTCGGAGTTATCGGATTCGAAATTAATAGAGTTGCGGCACATGGAGAGAGGTCAATGAGGTCAATGGTAATGTCTATGTTAAATTGGTCCTGGTAGATGCCTGGACGCGGTCAATAACTGCCACAACAATCCAGACCGAGAAGAGAGTAAAGAGAGTTACGATCGCAACGTGTGCCCCTAGCTACTAGATAGTCTGAGCCATATTGAGCGGAGAAAAGCCAGTTAACACTGATGCCATCGCTGGAGTCGTGGCGATGGTCTGATTTCTAAGCTTCGCGATAACAAACCGCTATGGAAGCGTTAGTGTGCTTTCTTCCAGGTTAAATATTTCCATGATCCATGAGATTGTTGAAACCTGGCACCGAAGTGTTCTTGTGGTGAAGGGCTTCCGGTAAAGGTTCGGCAGTCGATTGGTCCGAGCCGACAGGTCAGCGCCGCATAAATAGACTGGAAGGAGGGCCACGCGAGACCATCTCGAGGGGAATAAAAACGCCATGGAAAATAGGAAAAAGCCATGGAAAAAAGGACAGATCATTTAATGTATTTACATCATCACCTCGCAAGTTGCCTATGGAGAAAAATGGGGCGTGCATTTTATCGGAGTTATCCCAATTTTAACTGCGGCTAACTCCCTTCACTCTGACGATGCTCCAAGATATCAACTTACAAATCTTTGGGTCTGTGGCACCATACAGGGGGTTAGAATGCCTGTGATCAAATATAAAAGGCTGGAGGGGAAATACCATGGAAGAAGGGAGAGGATTAAAAGTATCAGAGAGAAGAAGAAACACTGGTACTCCTAAATCGACCTGTATTCATATACTAAAATACTACCCTCTCCTTGCTTTATTTTTCCATATCAAGACCTATCCCTGGCGATGGCACAGCCAATACCAGAGACCACGAAGCAGTGGAGCCTTGTCAGTCAAAATGGGTTTGATTCCCTCAAATTCACAGAGGAACCTGTGCCTGAACTCCACGATAATCAGGTTTTGGTGAAAAGTAAGTCACACTCTCTTTTGCTCATCTTGAGGAAGAGCGCGCAGTGAGGAAAAATAAAAGGCCTGGTTGGAGTGTGGATGGATTAAATCTATTGAAGAAGTGTCGCACAAAACAAGAGGTCGAAATCCGCAGCATCAGCTAATGTAAAATCGTCTATTTAGTCCAAGGAGCTTCCCTAAATGTGCGTTACACAAATACTGCCCCTCTTTGTGAATGGCCCTTTTTATATTTATATTTATTTTTTATTTTCTGTTATTAAACAACACCTATTAGGCACGCGATCTCATCATCGCAAAGGGGATCTATCCCGTCCCTGTTCGACCCAACGTAGTTCCCGGATCTGACGGTGCCGGCATCGTCCTGGCCGTCGGCAAAAGTGTGACCCGCTTCAGACCAGGTGACAAAGTAGTCACAACAATCAATCAACAGCACATCGCGGGTCCGATGACATTGCAAGCATCACAATCCGGTCACGGCGGTACCTACCATGGTACGCTACGCACCGTCGGCGCGTTTGAGGAGCAAGGGCTGGTCACCATGCCTGAGGGCCTCAGCTTCACCGAAGCCGCAACACTCAGCTGCGCCGGGCTCACGGCCTGGAATGCCCTGTTTGGGTTGCCTGGGAAGCAGATTATGCCAGGACAGTGGGTGCTAACGCAAGGGACGGGCGGGGTGAGTTTGTTCGCTATTCAGTTTGCGAAGGTTGTGGGTGCTAAGGTGATCGCGACGACGGGGTCAGCTGAGAAGGTTGGAATACTGAAGAAATTGGGGGCGGATCATGTTATCAACTACCGTGAAACGGCCGATTGGGGCGCTGCGGCAAAGGCGTTGACGCCTGGTGGGCTTGGGGTTGATATTGTGGTTGACGTTGTGGGTATGGCGACGTTGAAGCAGAGTGCTGCGAGCGTGAAGCTTGACGGGATTGTTAATCTGGTTGGGTTCATGGCTCCAACGGGGTCGGGGACCACAGAGACGATGCCTGGATTACTGGATATTTTAATGGGCGGGTTTACAGCGCGCGCAGTGTTGACTGGCAGTCGCCTACAGATGGAAGACATGTGTAGGGCCATCGTGGCTAACGTGGATAAGCTGCGTCCTGTTGTGGATTCCAAGGTGTTTACTCTTGAACAAACTAGGGACGCATATGAGTATCTGGCATCCCAGGAGCACCAAGGGAAGGTCTGTATCGAGATATCCTAGTCTAGTGTAAAATAGAGAGGATGAATCGTTTTATTTGGGACACAATCTCGAAAACGAACGTCAATAAACTTCTCGTAATTGAACTGAGACGATACATATTTGTCAAACGCTGTCGTTGAGTGCGGAGAGAGAGGGGGGAAAAGGAGCTTAAATTGTATGATAGATAGAACTAGCAGGGCGGGGTATGCCTCTGCGTCTGAGGCATATCAGAAGGATATGCGATTAATATCGACGGGGAACAAGAGATTCGAGGTAGTATTAATTAATGTACATTTTCAAGGAGTAAACTTGATTCATGGTGAGAAAGTGCCTCATCAATACATTGCCCAAAACTATACATCAGACTCACATACATATATGAATACTATATGCGACGAAATCACTTCGTTAAAAAAATATCCAAAACGAAATTCCCTCTATTTTCACTTATCGTACAAGAGACGCGAGCTCCGGCCCAGCGAAAAACTTCTTCTGCTCCAGACACCTCTCGCTCGTACAGCCTTGACACCGCAGCGTCATCTGGCGCGAACAACTTTCCCCACTACGCAAGTGCTCCGCAGCAACGTCCGCCAGTCCTTGGATAAAAACGGGGTTACCATTCAGACTCTCAACTCGCTTGACACCAGGGCTATTGGCTTCATGGATGACTTCCTGGTCCAGTTCAAATAGGGTTTCGATGTGGTCGCTGGTGAAGGCGATGGGGACTAGAAGAAGGTCGGTCTGCCCCTTTTTCACGTAGTTTTGGACTGTATCGCTGGTTTGCGCTCCGAGCCAGGCTGACGGGCCGACTTGGGATTGCCAGCAAAGGCGATAAGGGTTTGAGAAGTTTAGTCGCTGCATGACTGCATAAACGGTTGCGGCGACCTCTGCCGCATATGGGTCACCTGAATATTTTTAAGTTAATGATTTATATTTGTTAGTTAAATTAGTTCTTCATGATGTGAAAAGCATACCTCGATTGACGACGCTCATGGGTAAGCTATGAGCAGAGAAGAGTAGAACAACGTCATTCCGCCGTTCCTCGGGGTATGTCGCAAGTTCCTTTTCAATGTTTTGAGCGAATGCCTCTACTAAACCAAAATGTGTAGGCCATCGGTCAATAACGCTCCACTGAATGGCGCCCTCCGGTCCCTTTCCCTCACTCGAGCGCTTGCCTTCCAGTCGATTGCGCCATTTCCATAACTCATTCAAAGAGCTGCCCGTTGTCGAACAAGAGTATTGCGGATATTGTGTAAACGCCACTGCGCGGCCTCCTTTCCCTCCGCCAAATCCGTCCCGGAGCATCTGCTCGTAGGTAGTTTCTGTCAATGGGGCAGTATACCGGAACGCCACGTATGGTTTATGAGGCGCAGTTTCCGGCGATATTTTGTCTAGAATCTTGCACATTTCCTTGCATTGGTACTCGGACCACTTTTTAATCGGTGAACCCCCTCCGATAGCTGCATACTGCTTTTCGATTTTGGGCGTCCTACGACGGGAGATGAGGGGGCCTAGATATGACTGAAGCCGCCCCAGAGGTATTATATCGGGATCTGCCTGAAACGCAACAAACAAAAGCTGTCAGCAAGAATACAAATAAAATTTAAATCAAATTAAAATAATAAAAGCAAGTTATGCGCACAAATAACCTGCTCAAGTAATCTCCAACATCTTGTGTTGTCTGCGGTCCTCCCATGTTCAGAAACACCATAGCTGTCGGTCCTTTCGAGCCGGTTGAATCTTGAGTGACAGGTGGGGGAGCCGTCGCCATCCTGCACCGTTGTTGTTCGCCATAGCCTGAAAGCGATACTGACGCCGCCTGTCTCCAATCCGACCTCAACACCTGCCTAGGAAACGCTGTGAGGGAACTTCGTAGGGACATTTCTGGAGCTGAGTATGTGGCGGTAAAACGGCTGGCGCCGTAAAATTAGTACCAGGAAAGGGCACCAGGCCGGATCATATAACAACAGTAAAAATTCCTGAGCTGACAAAGGAGTTGATCAATCGAAGAAATGCAGGTTGATAATCAATTCAGCAAGTCCGTACGGTAACTTTTTAACATTAATATGGATAAGGTTTAACGGAGAACTGGTTGCCCTCTCCGCCAAAACCCGCGCCAGGGTTGGCAGTTCCAACCGCGGCCAATGAGAAGCCAAGAGAAGTTAATGGAGCAAAACGGGGGGGATGCATCACGTGCCCAGGCGTCTCTTCGGTGTTTTCTTGGCGTTTTTCATCCCGGAAGCTATTTGGGCGCTGACATCATCCACACGATGCGAGTATTATATCAGGCAGAAACGCGACAGAGGAATAATTAATTATCCGCGTTGGTCTTGCCAGCAACAACGACGCAGCATCATCATCATCCTCTTCTTCTTCTTCTTCATTTTTATTTGATTCATTTGTAAACTGTTTTACGACCTCAATCATCGGGAGAGCTTTCGTACTGTTAAGCTACTAGTATTCCAAATGGCAGAGGAGTCGGCTCCTTGGCAACAGGATGATGCGCTCGAGGAGGAGGAAGATATTGACGAAACGGTACAGTACACCATCATTATGTAGCTCAATTACTGCCATTTCATGCTAAATATGTTTATCCAGGGCTATAAATCTGTCAAAGATGCTGTTTTGTTCGCCATTGAGATCAGCGAGTCCATGTTAACACCACCCCCTGACACCGGCTCCAAGAGAGCTGATAGAGAATCACCCGCCACTGCTGCCCTGAAGTGCGCATATCATCTGATGCAGCAGCGGATAATTTCAAACCCGAAGGACATGATTGGCATCTTACTATACGGCACACAGGAATCTAAGTTTTACGATGAAGACGAAACTGGCCGGGGAAATCTCTCATACCCGCACTGCTATCTACTCACAGACCTTGACGTTCCAGCCGCAGAGGACGTGAAAAAACTCAGGGCATTGGTACATGACGAAGAGGAGGCAGACCAGATATTGGTTCCGTCAAAGGAACGCGTCTCGATGTCCAATGTGCTATTTTGCGCAAACCAGATATTCAGTTCCAAGGCTCCGAATTTCTCCTCCAGACGATTGTTCATTGTGACAGACAATGACGACCCACACTCCAAAGACAAGGGACTTAGGTCCGCTGCAACTGTGCGCGCGAAAGACTTATATGATCTTGGCGTTATTATCGAGCTCTTCCCAATATCCCGACCAAATCAGGAATTTGACAGGTCGAAATTCTTTGACGTATGTTTATATGCCTTGCTTCCCTCAGCTTGGATTTTCTGGCTAATGTTTACACCAGGATATCATATACAAAGTCTCTCCAGCGGATCCAGAAGCACCTGCCTTCCCCACGGCCCAAACAAAAATGTCAACCTCTGGAGGCGATGGCATATCACTTCTCAAGTCATTACTGTCGTCGATAAACTCAAAATCAGTACCGCGCAGAGCATTATTTTCCAGCGTACCATTGGAAATAGGGCCGGGTTTCAAAATTTCAGTCACAGGTTATCTAATATTTAAGCGTCAAGAACCTGCACGGAGTTGCTACGTATGGCTAGGCGGGGAGGAGCCGCAAATAGTCAAAGGCATCACTACGCAAATGGCTGACGACTCTGCGCGGGAAGTGGAAAAGTGGGAGATTAGGAAAGCATACAAATTCGGTGGGGAGCAAATATCTTTTACACAAGAAGAACAAGCTGCGCTCCGGGATTTCGGCGAGCCTACTATCCGCATCATCGGATTCAAGCCACTCTCGTCACTTCCAATATGGGCCTCTATGAAACACCCGACGTTCATATATCCGTCCGAGGAAGGATACGTTGGTTCCACACGTGTCTTCTCCGCGCTCTATCAAACCCTTTTGAAAAAGGAAAAATTAGCACTAGTATGGTTCGTGCCACGTAAAAACGCAGCTCCAGTTATGGCTGCGATGATTCCTGGTAAATCAAAACTGGATGAAGACGGCGAAGAATTGATCCCTCAGGGCATGTGGATCCTACCTCTCCCCTTCGCAGACGATATCCGACAAAATCCAGAAACAAATTTGATTACTGCTCCCGACACATTAGTTGATAAAATGCGAACAGTCATCCAATTACTTCAGCTGCCAAAGGCTCAGTACGATCCTCAGAAATACCCGAACCCTTGTAAGTTGCCCACCATTCTTTCGTTTTTACGACGTTGACGGTCGAGCTAACCATTTCATACACGACCAGCTTTACAATGGCACTACCGCATTTTGCAAGCACTTGCTCTCGACGAAGACCTCCCAGAACAGCCAGAAGACAAAACTATACCAAAATATCGCCAAATCGACAAGGTTTGTTTCGCTCCCCTTTGCTCCACAAATGGTGTCTGCTTCTAACCCGAAACCCATCGTTCCTATCACAGCGTGCCGGTGAGCATGTGATAGCCTGGGGCGAAGAATTAGAAGCTCAACATCTGATAATCGAAGCGGAACAACCGGTAACATCAACTCTCGTCAAGCGGCCCGCAAGCAGAGCGCAAGAACAAGTTAAAGGAGACTCGCGTCCTGCTAAGAGGGCGAAAACTAGTCCTGATGCGTCTGCTGTGGCTGGCGATGTAAAAATGCACTACGAAAAGGGGACGCTGAATAAGGTTAGCTTTCACCCCAATGCCAGCACATTCGCTTGAGTGGTGGATGTTCTGCCCTTCTTTCCGCCCGATCGTACGACACCCATCATGACGTATGGAAAATGTATACGCTAATTATACATTGTGAACAATATAGTTGACAGTGACCGTCCTTAAAGACTTTCTCCAGTCTCAGGGTCTGTCTGCGACGGGTAAAAAGGCCGATTTGATAGAGAAGGTTGAAGAATTTTTGGAGCAAAAGTGACCTTCGAACCCGGGATCTATTTATGTTACTGCTGCTATGGAGTACTGAGTACTGCTACCACTGCCACTATCTGAACTATTCTATGCATATCCCACCGCTTGACCCATATTCCTGCGAATTTCGTCTGCTTCATGATGTTAGAGGCTTTTGAAATACCTGGTTAGCGTCTCTCCTCGTCTACTGTTTGGTTCATGTTAGTATTCACTTGATTCCACGGGATTTAGATTCACTGATTCGGGAATGAAAAACGAGGAGCTTCTAGGAGTTGTAAGAATTGTAACGTATGCTCTTATTTTAATACAACCAAAGCCAATTTGGTGTACGATCCTACGGAGTACTGCGTTGGCTATCGTAAAATTGAAACAAGTTTCCACTAGCGACAAAAACGACATCCCAAAATGCCGAGTTCGAAATCCAATTCTTGTGAACTAGTTCCCATATAAAACCGCCCGGCTAGTCGGTTGGTGAACAGGCTTCCGGTTAAACTCAACATCACGACACAAGACACCAGGGCACGCCTCGATTCTGCTCTGGATTTAAAATAACCCATCCATACACGTACTAAATAATTAGGATGATAAGCTAACAAATAGCGGACAACGGGTATCAAGGCACACCACGCGGCATACTCCGTCATTTGTGCTCCTTGTTGAAGAACACAACCACAGCACACATTTTGTTAGTCGCAAGGACACCATATCTCCACGACAATCAGGATTGTGCTATATACGGGCCTACCTTGACATCGAACAATCAGGGCCGCTACGTTATGTCGAGCTGCAAATAGTCGATGAATTTCAAATCCCCATACCTTCGAAGCTCGTTTTACTCAGAACACGAGATCTAATTCAACTTGACGAGTGATCGGCGGGGAGTTTCTTGTCACGGCTGTGCCCGCCCCACGGTATACGGGCGTGCCGCCCCGTGAAGAGGATGTTATGAAGGAGTCGACGAGACATCCTGACTGCATTTTAAATTAGTCAGGGGTTAATGCTAACGGACCAACATAGGATTGAAAATAATAAAAAAAAGGGAGAACCGTTCTCCGTATATATAACTACGGATGGCAGAATCAGGTCCTAAAGCTGCGTCTCACATCTATATATCTTACAAAACCCACCTGTCAATCTGTTTTTCATTTTAATTTATTGCTCAAATCCATTATGGCGGGTCGACTATAAATCAAATAAACAGTTGTATTAGACCCTCATACAAGGGTATCATATCATCTCCGCCCCAGAGCTTTTACATCCCTTCATATTCTGAACATATTTTTCACCACCATTATGCGCCTCCTCAACTTGACCGTCCGCGCGGTTCTGACGACGCTATGCTTGACCGTCACCACAGCTCTCGCTGCCGTCCCCTCCACCAAACGCTTCGATCTCACCAAACCCTCCTACGACCTCTTCCGCGGCAAAAACCTCCATGAAAACCGCGTCCAGCAAAGCTTCACCTTCGATAACGTCAACAGGCGTCTTTTCGTCGCCCAGCTGCGGGATGGCACAGGTGACACTGCCGGACACCTCTGCATAACACAGCTAGATTTCTCCGGCAAATACCTCGGCTACATGCATCTGAACGGGTTCGGGCACGGTGTCTCCTTTGGTGCGCAAGGTGTGGGCAGCGACACGTATCTCTGGACCGAAGTCGAGGCCAATGGCAACGGGTACGGCAAGAAGCTGGCGCGCTTTAAATGGAAGAACGGCGCCACGTTATCCCATTCGTCGTCGGCGTTGAAAAAATTCACGCCGATTAAGGGTGCGACGGAGCACACCGCTTTCATCGACCAGATCTCCAACAGGTTGATAGTCCGCTACAATAAGGCCGGCAAGCATATCGCTGCCTTCGACCTGAATGCCGCTACTAAGGGTGATTTCTCGAAACCACTCGCAGACTTCAAGCAGCCGGCACTAGACAAGTTCAAGTCCAAGGTGTTCCAGGGCTATGCGGTGTATGGATCCTATCTGTACATAATGACGGGCACATCGTATGAAGCCAGTGGCGGCGTGGTGAATTCCCAAGTTGCTAGTATTGACATGAATACTGGGAAGATCGCACAGGGCCCGACAATGACGAAGGCTGGAGCGAGCCTTCAGTATCGGGAACCAGAAGGTATGGCGATTTACAAAACAAAAGCTGGGGAAGTGAGGCTGTTCCTGGGCTTTGCGACAGGGAAGGGTGGAGATCGGAGGTCGAGTCTGTTTTATAAAAATGCGTTGATTTGAGGGGAGAAATAATAATTAGAGTGGGGTAACCTAACATGGCCTGTATAATAACTGTATATATGTGCCCATTTTTTTACTTCTTAGATAACCCGCCTTTTCAACTACTACTGACAGTAGCCTCCTGCCAGCTGCATACAACCAGGCACGACTTTTCACAATAGATTCGAAGCAAAAGGATGAGAGTGAAAGAAAAGGAACAAGCCCATTGCTTTTATTGTTGGCCTTGGCTCGATTTAAAATGTAAATAAAGCAGTGCGTAACAGGGTAATTAAAATTACTCTCTAACAGAACAAATCCAAGTACACAGTAAATGAAAAGGTCTACGTCCCCCAAATGGTCCCACTCCTTCGCGTATAGATAGAAAAAGGGGACATCAAAATATAAACAAAACGAAAAAATAAACACATAGTTGAAGAGAAATGATCAAGCAAAGGACATCTCTGCTCTTGGAGAACATAAGGGAGTCAAAAATATAACATAAAATAAAATAAAACAAGCTGACCAAACCTCGTGGAAGCTTCAACAGAACAATTTTGCAAAATAGACCGCGCCATTTGTACTTGAAAAGATCTTAAAGCGTTAACAAACCACAAAAACCAAAACAGAAATGAGTAAGAAGGTAAGCCAAAAGCAGAAACGCCGAGAGAACCGGACTGACTGTACCAGACTGTCATGAATAACAAGACCAAAATTTTAGGTTGAGAGGCAAAAACGAAACGACCCAAAATACCAAAGCAAAACAAATAATAGGGAAATAATAAGAATAAAAATAAAGTAAATAAATAAATAAAAATAAAAATCGGACTCAAAATATCCCTCAACACCTAGCTTTTTTAAAAGAAAAGAAAAAAACCATTGTAAGACGCAGTGCGAGGATGTTATATCTTACGAACAGCGGCGATATAAAAGTGATGGGCTCTTTCTTTCTTCTTTCTTTCTTTCTTTTCTTTTAGATATTCCAAAAATGAAATAGTTCAGTTTTATTCTTCTTCATGCAATCTCCCAGCTTCACTCGTGATATGGCGGCGGTGGGGTGCGCTCACGTGGGTGTGGCTGCTGAAGCGGATGTTGATGTTGATGCGGTTGTTGTTGTTGTTGTTGATGTGGCGGGTATTGTTGTTGCTGATACGGGTGTGTATTCTGCGGACGAGGCGGAGGGCGTGATTGGTGAAGCGGTTGAAGCGGTTGCTGGTGTTGATGCTGGTGAGGGTGTTGAGAACCTGGATGGGGTGGTGGTGGTGGCGGTGGTGGTGGGTGCCCGTAAATTCCTGGGTGATAAGGAGGGCCCAGTGCTGCATGTCCCATTGGTACATGCATGTATTGTGGCGGAGGAGGGGGAGGTCCATGGGAAGGATGGTGTGGAGGGGGTTGCGGAAGATAGGGGCCTGGGTGATATGCCATGCCCTGTGGTGCGGGTAGGTGTGGAGGCGCAGAGGAGAATGGGTCGGGGAGTTCGTTTAGATGTGGGATAGAAGGATATCGATCAGAGGCTGGGAGAATACGGCGGGGAAGGTTGGGCAGCCCTCGTTGAGAGCCAGGTGGCGGTGGTGGAGGCTGAGGTGGGAGTTGGTGGTGAGTTGGTGGTGGGAGAAATGATCGCGGGTCCGTCGGCGGTATCATCTGACCGAGCACAGGCTGGGGAAGGATCGTTCGGTGTAATCCTCGGGGATGTTGGTCTGTTAGCCGTTGTTGATGCTGAAGTGGAGGGTGATATGGCTGTGGGGGCAACTCCTGAGAAACACAAGGAAGATTGCGGAAGGGTGCCAGCTGTGGGCCTGGCAAGGGAGGCCCATAGGTCGGCTGTTGCGCTGGCCGCTGAGCAATGTCACCAACGGCAGCATCGGCGAGAGCACTCAACGCGGTAGGAGGCTCTAGAGTCATTGCGGTTGGAGGCTTCCCGTCAAAAGTCCGACCCTCTTCCCGTTGGCAAAGTTCAGTTAATGCCTCAGTAAGCTGCGAGATTCTGTCGTTGACAGGAACCGGTGCCCGTGATTCTTTAGTTATCTCCTTTATTTGAGGAGAAATGTCACTTTCAATCTTCGCTCGTTGTATGAAGTCATCCCACCCATAAGCAGCCCGCTCGTAGAGGGCGGCACCCTTCGGATCTCTGACAAAAGAACTGTTGAACCCGCGAGCAGCGGGTCGCCGAGGAGCAACGTCAGGCTCCGATCCAGATTCATCCGTCTACAATATTTTCGTCAGTAATTTACTCCTTATTTTTCATCTTCAAACCCTTCCGTAACTGAATGGATTTATCCTTACCTCTGTGTGGTCGTCATCCTCGGCTTGGCGACACTGTTCTACGAAAGCCATATAGCTCCCTTGAGCGGCGAGAAGATGCTCCTCCCTGATATGTCGGGATTTGTCCTAAGGCGAAAATATTAGATTTTGGACAGCAAAAGGGATGATGACGCAGAGGGAAAAATAATATTCTTACATGGAAGTTAGAGTTGACTCGTTCTTTATTAGCCTCAAGCAAGGCATCCGCCGCTTTTGCACGCCAATTGTATTCGTTTTCAATCACCTCTAGTCGTTTCTGTAGCCGAGCCTTGAGATCCTTCATAACTTGGTCGTATTCCGGGACAGCTATGTGCGCATTGGGGTCTTTTATCAGCTTAGCCTCTGATCGCTTTGCAATGACCGTGAGCGCGGCTCGCTGCGCTGACGCGACTCGACGAAACACCTTATCGAGTTCCTTTTGTCTCTCCCGAAGTTGCTTGATGACTGGGCTGGGCGATAACGACCTTTCCCGATCGATTGGCTGAAGTCGACCTCCACGGCCTCCTCTTCCCGCACCTCGACCACGGCCACCCCTTCCACGACCACGGGTCCATCCTCTCCCCCTGGCCCTTCCCCTAAATCCGCCGCGCCCACGACCTCTGCCGGGAACACTTGGCAATGTGCTAGCAGACAACTCTCCAGCTTCAGAAGGAGTTGGAGCTGGGGAGCCCGATCGCTCTGTTGGGGTGGCTCCCTGTGCGGCCAAAGGGGATTCTAACTCTATCGACTGAGCAGGGGAGTCCGCATTGTGGATCCGCAGGTCTGGAACCAGTCTCGTGTGTCTAGTTTCTGGGGCTGGCAGGTCTGTAGCATCGTCACCATTGTTATCCTCGCCATTTCTCTCCGATGAAGGAGAACCAAACCCAGGGCTAGGATTTGATTTTTCCAGCTTCAATTTTTTTGTATCTGGGTTTAAGTTTTCCGCAGATACATCACTCTTGCTAGTGGAACTTCGCTTTCTCGTAGCCTTGTGGTTGGTTTGCTTATTACTTGCAAGTCCAACGGCAGCTGTCTCTGATTTCGAAGTTTCATTTTCCCCCTTCTCCGCATTGGGGCCTACAGATTTTCTGCTATTAGGCTTCGAAACCGCCTCGGGAGAAGTTTCCAATTCAGTTCTATATCCCGAACTCCGACGACGTCGAGAAGAGTCAGTGAATGTCGATTTAAATGAAGTTGATTGGAAGTCGGAACTCTGCTTCTTGGTGTTCACGGTGGGAGATTTTGACGGAGTGTCCTTCCCATTCAGCTCCCTTTCGTCGGAGCCAAAATAAATTTCATGGGGTCCGTTGAAGTCCGGTTGTTGTATCCCAGAGTCGTTGGGCTCCTCGGGCACAGAGTCCATATGATGGAACTTGGAAAGAATCCTAGCAGATTGGCGGGTTGGGCGCGGTGTGCTTGACTCTGCAACGCCGTTCTCGGGTACAATCTCTTCCTTTGCCGTTCGAACTCTTTTGGTCCGGGGCGTTTGCGGATCGGAGAGTGCTTGGATAGGCAAACGTTCATCATGGCTACTACCGTTCAGTGATTTTGAACGGTCAAGGCGACCACGGATTTTGCCTCTTGCTCGCACTCGCGAGCCACCACGGTTTCCACCTCGCGAGCGGCTCGAAGATGAAGTAGATGAAACTGGATGGCTGGCGGTTAACAGGAGGTATTCGCCATTGCGCTCCTGACAATAATACTCACTCTGTGGAGAATCTGCTCCAGATGCACTGCCCAACTCATGACTTTGGTCCAACTTGCGCTTAAGGCCCGTCATCATGAGAAGGAGTCGGAGTTATATATTCTCACTGGTACTATTTCAATGTACATCCATCCATATGAGGTCAGCTCACGTGATCAGAAAGTTTCCCGAGTTTTGTAGATAATGGATGAGAGAAGCGGCGAGCAGCGAACGAGGGTGAAGAGGCTGGAAAAGAACGGGGAGAGTAACGAAATGAAAAGCAGAAAGGCAAAGCAGATAGCAACAGTGCATCAGTGAATGAATGGTCACTATCAGACGAAGTATCCGGCGCATCCACGCCGGTTGCCAACAACAAGGCAAAGGCAGTTTGGCGTGTAACTCCGTAGAGTTTTGCAAACAGCGTGCCCAACAAAGCTCGAAATAAAGAAGTCCAAAAATTAATGGACGACAGGGAACTGAAAACAACTAAGAGTTAAGAAAAGAAGTACGGTTAAGAAGGCTTTGAAAAGATGAAACCAACGACGACGACAACCCAACATATCACTCAAAACAAACAACAAACTCAAGGGCACAGCGCCATAATCTTTCTTTTTTGGCCAGTTATTTTTAAGCTTGAAGTATGAACAGGAAGGGCAAAAAAAAGGGAATGAAAGAATAAGCAAAAAAAAGACAAGAAAAACGAAAGACTTGATTTTCCTCACATTCTCATTGGTCCAGATGGTTCGGGGGGGCGATTTTTGCTTGTATTTTTGCAGGCTTAATTTTTGCTTAGGCGGTTAGCTAGGCAAAGCTGTGGAGAAGTCTTAAGTATATACGCCCCCATCAAAAATAAACCAAATACGAAAGAACAAATCCTGCGCCAGGGGACAAAGTAAGTAATTAGAATGGGTGTTCAAGCAGAAGAAGACAGGATTCCGGAAGAAGTAGAGGGCGGGGAAGCAGGAGTCGACGGTGGTAGGGGGCGTGGTTTGGAGGTCATAGAAGGAAGAGAATAATATAAGTACTGTATTGGATGCAAAGGGAAGTGTGTAGATTTACCAAGGCTTTTATAACACGGGACTAGGCCAAGTACTCCGTAAGCAAGAAGCAGAATAGAGCAGCTGTCAAGGGCAATTTTGAAGATACTGATTATGCAATGCATGCATATGTGAAGCAGGACAGCAAAAAGTGTTAGGGATTTGGGTGGTAGTCGGTAGCAGCAACTAAGTACTACTCCGTATGAATACGAAATATGAAATAAACACCAACTCACCGTCTGTTGGGGTTGGATATTAATCTTTTCCCCTATGGAAATGGCAAGTGTTTGTTCGTGAGAGAGAAAAAGAAGCGGAGTTGTTGTTAGTTGTTGTTATGGTATGTGTTGTGTTGTATATATCCCTATCCCATCACCCCTGTAGAAGTTGTTTAGGAGAAGATTTTTTTTTTTTTCTCGCGGCGGCGGAAATCAGGAAAATGGGGGGACTTTTTTTGGTCGGCTGTTGGTATGTACGGTATCGTTATTGTAATTTATCTTTTCCCACGCGGAGCAGCTTAGGTAGGGCGGTGGGGAGTATCCAGCCGGCGATGATTGGCTGGAGATTCATTTCGTGCCTTTTAAGTTGGCGGCGGAACGGCGAATTACAGTGGAGACATTACAACTTAATCTTGTATTTCATCGTATCGTACTGTACTCCGTAAGGGACCTGAGGCTGGAAACTTCTCTCTATATATGTTCGCAGTACGCAGGACTCCCAAGTGATGCTAAACAAGGGAGGAATATATAGAAAGATAGGGGTTTTTGTATTCTTAAAAATTGATTTTTTCATGTTAAATACGGAGTATATTTATTCTTTTTTATCAGTCCTAGCTATATGCTCACCGTAAACTTGAAGATACCATCTTAACAGATACTGCACTGTACTACTCCTACCCCGTACACAATGGAAAACCCCCCTAGATAGAGATTCTACATATCATTCTAAGACAAAACATTAAACACCAGCTATATACACTACAACAGAGTAGTCTCAAATAAGACTGGCCAGGCCATAATACCCCCATGAATCCATCGTCAGAAGTCAATTACGCAGTTGATTCATCCCTCCCCGGCTTCCAGCCTTCTGATAAGTTGGCACTGATATATAGCGCCCTCCAACGTAAGTTACTAGGTGACTTCCCTGTCATTTTTGAGAAACAAAAAAATAAAAATACGAGGGAAGCAGATCAACCGCCTCTACGGACTGTTTCTGTTACATGTCATTTCAATTTAATTAGTAGTATCTGACGACTTCGTTTTTATAGTAATAAAGCAAAAAGGGCACCAATGCCGACTGAAAAAATTGCGGAGTGTATTGAGTAGGAGTAACACATAGTACTCTATTAACTTGAATATACGGAATCTACTACGGAGTACTTACTCTCTAGCTCATTTTCAGCCAGGCGGCCTCTGGCAGGATTGTTGGCTGTGAGGGAGCCAAAAAGCGGGGATGGTATATTTGTTTAATACTGATGAGCATGAGATTAGTTTTTTGCGTGTTAAAAAAAATAAAGTATTGCGCAAAACTGCATCTCTGCTACATTTTTGGCACGTAGATAGTACAGCAGCCTTGCAGATTTCAAATTGAAATACTCCCGTACTGCATAATCAATTCGCACACAGATACAAAGTCAATGATATCATAAAATTTTCAAATTTCATTTAATTTGATTTCAAGAATTTTATTTATTCAAGAATTGTTTGATGATATGCCAGCCACTCCCTCAATTACACAAGTAAAAAACTGAGTTGACTGAAACAATGAAACATGACAATAGTTATCTCATAAATATTGAATAGTAGCTAGGAGAAAATAAAAAATAAAAGATGGAAAAACAGAAAAGTAAAGAGAAGAAGAAAAAAATTTGATAATAAAAACTAAAAGTAAACAAATAAAACCAACACCCATGAAAAGTACAGAAATGGTAGCTATATACAGACATGCACACAGCATTGATTGTACCTCAAAAAATTCAAACACACCAACCCATTATCATCAAATCAACGTGACCAAAACCAAAAAATATAGAAAATGCATAGTGTCATCGTACATAAAATCACCCCCCATCATCATTTGCTCTCCCCTGACTCGTCTTCCTCCTCCCATAATCCACCCAACTCCCCCTAGTCCCCGCCGCTAACACAAACCCAGGGATCGGCAACGGCAACGGCGCCGTACCATCCTTGGATGGATCCTCCTGCCCACCTTCACCTACATCGTCACTTTCATCTATAACGTCCTCCCCTACACTCAGATCCATCGTCTGATCCATCGTCTCCGTCTGCGCCAGCGGACTACTCGACGCGGGCTGCGACGAGAACGAGCCGGACTTGATACGACTCAGGGTCTTCTTGGTGATCGTCTGGCCCGCGACAGGGGAGGCGGTGACAACGGTGCCGCGTGTGGTCACTGGGGGCGGGTCTGGGCTGCTGGATCTGAAGAGCGGGTGGATGTGGTCTTCGAAGGACTGGGCGCGTTGGCGGGTGGGGAATTTGGGGCGCACGAGTGGTTCGTAGAAATCATAGGGGTATTGGTATTGGTATGGGTTTGGGTATTGGTATTGGTAGGGTGCGGATGTGAAATGGGAGGTGCAGCCACAGGGGCAGATGCTGGGAGAGCTGGGGAGGGAGAAGGAGAGGGAGGCTAGGGTTGGGGATTCGGGGAGGATCGAGTCTTTGCGCGGGCTGCGAGTAGTTGTCCCTGAGGATTGCTGTCGCTCGTGGCAGCTTTTCGAGCGGACAATTGTCGTTGTGCTAGCGAAGGAGGAAGCTCTGCTGTCAGGTTGCGGGGTTGATGTGTAGTTGGTATTGTTGTCGAAGCTTTTGCTGCGATTCGTACGAGAGGTTTTTTCAAGAGTCGATTGTAGGAGGGCGTCGCATATCTCACGCGGCACGCTAGATGTGTCCCACTGGTCGAATGTATTCTCTCGCTCAAGCGGGTTGCAATTGTGATCAAAGGGATAGCCCGTCTTGTGGGGTTTCGAGTGCTGAACTTGTTGGTGGCTGTGGGCGGAGTTGTGTTGTTGGAGGTGTTGCAGAATGTGCGAATTTTGCAAAATGTTACCCGAATATAGCGGAGATCCTGGGTTCTTTCGTTCTGCGGTGCGATGCGAATTCGTTGGGGATTTTGGCGAGCGTTTGTGCTCAGACGATGCGATAGACAGCACGGCGGCTGAAGGTCTCCTATCTCTCGTTCTTGTATATTGCCCGTTGGGTCGTAGAAAGCAGGAGGTTCGTGAAGCTATATAGGAAATTGAGTCGCTCCCCAGGTTCGGCTTATAGTCGGAAGGCAATGCTAGGCAGACGTAAAATATTATCTGGAAGGTACTGGCTACAGCCCATACTCCGCACCATGCGCTGTATAGTTCCCGGGTATGGCGGCCGATTAGAGTGGCATTTCCGCCCTTGAGTTGGTTAGCACACCATCGCAAAGCAATTGCGACGAATACGATTGAAGTGCACAGGGCTCCGCCAAGCAGGGCAAATGCCAGTCCATTCCATGATTTCCAAAACTTCCTGCCTCTTGCTGTGTTCCTTGTAAACGATACGAGTAGGAGGCCCAGGACGATTGAACTTAGAGAGGTTAACACTACTGACATGTATGCAAGAAGTGCTTGGTCAAAGATTGCGTGTTCGAGCGAGGCGGCGAACACCCCATTGATAACGGCGGATGTCGCAGTGCAGAAGATTGCTGACGAGCCCAGGGAGTAGAGGAAGACAGGCCGCCCCATCTTCACCCTTTATCACCCACGCAAAACAGCCAGCTGCTCACGCGCCAATCGACAGGTAGTATAAGATTTGTAGAAAGACAAATTCTTAAGAATAGGTAACTGGTTGGGAGTGGTTCCCGGTGTAGGACCGTATTCGATACGCAGGCGGTTTCAGCTGAACTCCGCTCAGCGGGGACGCTATGATGCGCTCCAAAAGTCGTCACGTCCTGCGAACAGATTGGCCCAGGACAAAATATTGCCCTTCGAACATAGATTTGGTTAAAACAAATGTAAGCAATTATATTGCCCTCCTTCTTTTTTTTATTAAGAAAATAAAAATAAAACACCAGCATGAGTAAAAAATAAAAGTTCAGAGATCAAAAATGGCCTTCTGTTGTTGGCAGTCAGGAGGGCGACGCGATGGTTCCTGAGCGCAACAATAAACAATAACACGCGATAGGGAAGAAAATGAAAACCGCTCAAACACAACTCAATTCTGAAACAAGAGAGAAGTTGTTATCGTTTGTCCTGCTCTGACTCTGTGGGGCAAGTGAAGGTATAAGAAGCCAACCCACGGGTCGCGTTTGGCGCGCGGATTTACCAGAGTTCAAACCCTACAGCACATCCATTACCTCACGGCAAACAGAAGACAAAGAAAGCGGGGTCATTGGAGATAGCCCGGGAGTTATTGATCAGGAAAAATACGGGGGAAGAAAAGCCAATCTGAAAGGCAATTCCTCCCAACCGTTCCCATCATCCCGTAAACATTATTGAATGCGCGTCATCCGAATTCGTTCGAGCTGCATCGTTCGTGTGGTTTAGCCAAGGTGGGAGCCAACAAACCGGTTACGTCGGGGAAAAAGCAAGGAACAAGCTCGCTATTGGTGAACTGACATCTAGGAACCATATGAAATTCTAACCCCTGACAAACGATTGTGTAAAGGAACCTATCTAGACAGGTTCTCGGAGCAATTTCCAAGAGTCCATCTTTGATAGATCCCGCTCGAGTTAGTAAGAAGAAGAAGAAGTTTGCCGTCATACATTTTCTCAATCACTCTAATAAACCCCACCAAAAGCCGGGGGGGGTTATCAGTACCCTGTACAGAGTATTCAGTATGGATGACAGAGACATCGGGGTCTGAGAGGATAAAGATGAAGGGGGGGGGGTTATGGGCGGCCAGCTCAGGAACGCTGGCGCGCGCCTGGTGGAGATCAAAACAAAAGCGCACTATTTATTTGAGCCACCCATCATCAAAAGTGGGCCTGGACTGGGCCAGGCTAAACCACTTGAAAGTTATGAAGTTAAGTAAATGACGATATGATATCCATGGATGGCTCAAGCGGCAGGGAAGACGCGACAGGGAATTTTGAGATAAACAGTGGACCTTAGCCATATGACATCTGTTTACTCATTATTCTCGTATCCCAAACAGCCCAAAACTAAAGATCATATAGGGGATTAATAATGCTAACATTTTATACCAGCCAGGGGGGGGGGGGGGCAATTAAACAACCTGATAAAAATATTAACTTATCTACTACTCTGATGGCGGTGTTTAGAGCGAGTTCTCGCGACGTCGGACAACTCTCAGCGGGCATGCCCCTACGTTGAAGCTTTCGTTGAAGCTTTCATTGAAGCGGCCTCTCCGGAGTAGACGAAAAATCTATGGAGTACAGAGGCTAGTTAATTTGCGCAGGGGAAAAAGAAATGCTCCGTACTAACGATCCGAGGTATGTATGTACCCCGCGGCCATACAGTAGTACTGCGTACGGGGTACAGCTACGTCACTTCCATAACAAGCACCTTTCCCTCACCAGAAAAACAATAGAAACAACGCGACCCGCGTTTCTCTCTGCCTTTTTTTTGGTATCATTATTACTACCACCAAACGCAGGCAAATGGGTTTGCAGAAACAGTTTTACGCTGGCGCGCACTCAGTTTGAGCTATCGATCTTCCATTCGTGCTTCCGCGCTGGGAATTCTGGCTCAGACCGTTCGTTTCCACTCTGCTGGAAGCAGACATTGTGCTGGAATGAAACGAAGGATTGAAATTGGATCAATCGCCGTTGGAGCATTATATATAGAAAAGCAGCTCTCTTCATTTTGTGGTCTCGATGAATGAAACAAACGAGGCGGAGCCCGAAACGAAACTGCATTCCACCGCTTCTGGTGTTTAATCTGCCTATATACAAGGAGTACTCCGTACATATAGATGTAACTACATGATCCTGCCCTTCCAAGCCTGACTTTCCGCAAGCGGTAAGGCATAATTGAAGCTTCTGTGTTAACGCAGGGAAAGGACGTAGGAATTTATATCCGCAAGGTCAGTTCGATAAGTATACTCCGTACTGGGAGGTAAATTCTTTTCTTTTGCACGGCCCGTAGAGATAGTGTAGCTAGTTAGATGGTATAAATGGTATAAATGGTATAAATAATACAAATTAACCAGCTTCAAAGGATAGAAAAATCAAAATCTTTTGCATTTTATTTTAACATCTGATATTACCCGCATACTTTGCGCGTTTTTGCCCTCAATTCCCTCTGCTGCAATCATCAGATTAAACGCAATTTCAGTTCGGCCTAGTTCGACCGATCTGCGCGACAGAGCTGCCCAGCCGCCTCATCGGAGTGAGTAACTATGTACTGGACTACAGACAGTGTGAGGGCGGAGGGTCCCCGCCGCCTCGTCTACAGTCTACCTCTCCACATCAACCTCCATCTCCAATTTTCCCCCCACTGGAATGCATTTTCATTTGAACATTGGACTGTAAAGTTCCCCAGCCATAAATGCCTAATGTATCTCACAGATCGATCCATTCGACCCATGCGAATTGCGTTTATGTTGTTAGCTATAAGTGGACTTGAAATTTTTTCTCGGTCATTCATACATATATATATATAAATATAGTTAGATACGTAATAAATAATGGCATACCCTTCTTTTGCTGGCCACCCTGCCACGCCGCGATTGTAAAGATCAGTTCTTGGGTATCTGAGACAGATTTGGATCAAGGAATTAAATTATTAACACCCCAGAGTCAATGTATTCATTCTTGTTACAATGAAGAGCGGCTATCGTAGAAAAGTGTGATCTAGATCCCTATTAGCTTCTCAAATGATATTATTCTGGAGAATGGGGTTTGAAAAATACATATATATGGAACGAGAAGTTTGATAAAGCTCCCATCAGCATGATAGTTAAATATGTTATTTTCCGTAAGACCTTCTCTCTGCTAACATACTCATTGCCCGTGAAGCAGTGCGCTAATCCATAGGTAATGGCATTCAGATTCTACAGAAAATTGCACAATGAGAAACATACCTCCGGGAGTAGCTGAATGGGTACCAAGAGTTGAGAGACACTTTTAACCCACCAACCCCAACTTAACCAACAATAAATCCGCCAATTCTGACCTGGGGGTTTCAAGTCGTCAGCGTTCAACTTGAAGAGTTGCAAAGTTAACGAACGCCATGTCAGAAACAGGCAACGGTGTTAAGACAAAAAAAAAGGGAAATCTGAGAAGTTCAGAAACCCAACAACATCGGTTAAACCAGTTGCAATTACATATAACGACCCAGTTCCAATGTGGGAAGCAGTTATTAAACCAAATGAACAGGGCAGTTACGTAGGCTGGTTGGCTAGCCTGATATAAGCTAAAACTATTCGACTAATCTCGATTAGATTTTCAGAGGCACTGGATGTAACACAAAGTACTCCGTACACTTCATCCAGGGTCTGAATGGAAGCTGGTTTTGAGATATATGGATTGTATGTACTGTCAATAACTAGCAAGCGTCAAAGCCAAGGCTGTGAGCTAGAGAGTCGGTGCCTTTGCATTAAGCGGAGAGTGTAACGTCACATGTACGGTACTTAGATATTCTGGATGCTTCTAAATGGATCATCGATTCCTTGACCCTGGCCTTCCTGAAACGCTGCGCAAACAAGTATGAGTTCGGTTGAAGAACTTTTCCACGGTAAAAATAAAGTTCTGCTTGGTGATGAGTTTGACCGCCGCCGCCGCCGCCGCCGCCGCCGCAAAAAAAAGTATAGTAGAAAGAGAAAGAGAAAGAGAAAGAGAAAAGAGAGACAAATGTTCTATGGTGATGTGAATGGCCGAATAACTGCTATAACTCCTTTGTATAACTAGCGAGAGGCGAGTAGATATTTGTAGCCAAGACCCTGTTGAGAATTCTTTCTAAATTTGGAGCCGCTGCTGCCCCCCCTGGATGTCCACTCAGCACGTATATACCGTGCACGGCGCATATGGAGTATATACGGATTGCTTTGGGTGAGAATCGCGAGTAATTGCGGAGTAAGTTAACCACGGAGGCGGAGACGTTGATCCACTAGATTTTCTCGAGAATTTCGGGGCATATTCATGGCCGCTTGAAGCCCCCCTATCTTCCACCCTACGCAGCACGGAGTATATACTCCTTATGGAGGAAGATAGCGGGGGGTGGCCGCGAGTATATTTTGGGTCTGCAACGGTTTTTCTGACCATAACTCCGTATGGCCATCCATAGAAAATACCACATACTCCATGGAGAAAACTATAAAACTGGTCCCTAGAGGATTCGTAAGCTACCGCTCTCCTAAACCTCTTGTCGGACCCTGTAGTGACCCTTGTCCCGCCAGTCATGAGTATTCCCGCAACGAGGATATCTCGTGTACGCGGGTAGTAGGTATGAGTACTCCGTAGGCCAAATGCCAACTCCGCATCCCAGTTGATTGTACGGGTTAGTCCGTGCGCAAATGGGCATATGTCAACAATCCTCAGGAAGACGGAAGAGGGAGAGCGTGTGAAATTCTTTGCGAATAGAAGCGGAGTTTTAAGGTCTTGATGAACATCAGTTCTCCTAGAACTACCCTAATTATAATCAAGCCCGCGTCCTGTGACGGATGATAAATATTGCTGCCTGAAGTAACTATCCTTTACGGACTTCGGAGACATTACTCCGTATGCTCCGTCCACACAGCGATTCTCTCTGTTGAGTGTTCCACAGGTACTTTCTCATACTAAATTAGCGTCGTGGTACAAAGTGGGCCGAGAAAGTGGTCGTTTGCACATGCTGGGGCTCCTGCGCCCCTGACAGGCTGGGTCGCCCGTTCCCCAATCCGGTCAAGCGAGTCCACCGGAGGCTAATGTAGACCGTATGGTTATCCCAACCTCATGAAAAGCGATGGAAACACAACTCAGGGACATCTCCAATTGTCGCAGCGGCGTATTGCTGTGGAGATTGGCTGTTGTTGCAGTTAATCAGGCTTGAAGCGCAACTCAAAGGCATCTCCAAATTGTCGCAGCGGCGTATTGCAGTTAACCAGGCTGGGAGCTAGCTATTCCGTGGCTCAACATGATGATTGGAAATTATGCGCGAGCGTTTGGTGATATTTTGGGCTGAACGCCTCCATATGCCACCCACCCTTGGAGCCCCAATGGGATGTCGGCACGGGAGAGGACGAATTCGGGTTGGCTAAGCGGAGGCATGGAGTTATTGCAAAGCCCGTACCTTGAGGAAGTGGCCAGTTTCGAATTTTTTCGGCTCAAGATTTGCTGATGAAAATGTCCAGACAAAATGTTACGGAAACCTACGCAAACAAACCTACCAAAGAACCCAAAACTAACTCAAAAACCAATGGCCCATAATTACACGGAGTACGGATGCACCATCATCCGCAAACCGTGATAGCAAAGGTTTCCACCTGTCAACACTCGACCTTCAATCAACTGCCGTGAGCCGTGGGTTGGTTTCACATATCTTCTCTCTTTATTGCGCTTTACAATTCATTCATTATCTGGCATGGCCGCTCCCTTATTGTCTTTTCCTCTCCCGCTGGCTTTTCTATCCTTCTACACTTTCCGTTTCCCCCACAGTTTCGACGACCATGATATCTCCAAGTTCTCCTCCTATTATCTGATTTTCTCAATCGACACTCACAATTAGCCATATTCATTCGTTCATTTTGCATTCACTCACTTCTATTATTCTTGGGACAACAAATGTGCGCCGTTGTGCCGCCTCGCAAATTCCATACGGCTCGTTTTCCTGCTTAATTTCCCTTCCTCCCAATAAACAGGCTATCCCAACTTTGCCTCTTAACCACCTCTGAATTGCAGCAATGAAATGGTGTCTCCGTCTCGCCGTCGTCTTTTCTTGTCTAAAACTCGTCATCCTCTGGTTTCTCGTACGGCATTTACATGATAGATTTAATCAGGATAGCGCCGTAACTTACATCATAGATTCCGTTTTGGCCGCTGTCCATCCCGAGAGTATCAGAGGGTATCTGAAAGAGTTACCAAACGATGTTGAAGTAGGTGATAAAATCATTGTTATGGCAAGGCTAGAGGAGGAGAATGCAGATTGGGTTCAAGATGAGCTCCCGGAGTATGTCCCTTAAACCTCCCCCCTACCCTTCCCTGGCCAACCGCACTAAGAAAAAAACCGCCCATTTCATCCTTCCCAAATCATTAAATTTCAACTCAATTGCAACAGCTAATCCATATGATCACAAAATACAGCTGGCAAAGAGCCATATATGTTGTAAACCCGTCTCAAAAGACCCTCAGCGACCGTAGTGTGTTGACTACTCCAGTAAACAAAGGTCACGAATCAATGGCCTACCTCACCTACATCATAGACAACTATCACAACCTTCCGCGTACCATCGCCTTTCTCCACGCCCACCGTTCCGGCTATCTGCGGGCCTGGCATGTCGATGCACCTTTGCATGATAATGCTATTGCCCTGCGCTTGCTCCAGTTAGACTACGTCCAGCTGACCGGATATGTCAATTTGCGCTGCAATTGGAACCCCGGATGTATAAAGGCGCATAGAATTAATCTGCATGTGACGGACAAGGTATGGATGGAAGTTTTCGCCGGGACGGGTACTGCGCCGTGGAATCAGTCGTCATCCTCATCGACGATGGTGGGAGGGAGCCCACCAGATGCGAACGACGATAACAACCGCCCACTGTTGCAACCAATGGATAAGCCGAAGGAGGTGGCGGCTGCGTGCTGCGCGCAGTTTGCCGTGTCGCGCGACCAGGTTCACAAGCGGTCGTTAAATGATTATGTACAGTTCCGGAACTGGGTTTTAACTACAAAGCTGAGTGATGCGAGCAGTGGTCGGGTTATGGAGTATCTGTGGCATATTATTTTCGGGATGGATGCAGTGTTGTATGATTTTTTTTTGTCCCGTCTTCTAATATTTTTTTGCCGGCTACTAACACGTGCTTGTCCCACCCGATCAATAGTTGCCCTGAGGAAAACGAATGCTACTGTGCTGTTTTTGGACAATGCAGATGACACTAGAGCTCACTCCCGTCGCTCACTCTCCCTAACCTTTCTTTCGCAATATATATATATCTTACGAACTATTCTCTGTTTTTTATTGTCTAATACAACCTCTCTCCCAATCTTCCTTGTGAATCCTCAGAGGCCTCCCATGATTACTCGATTCTTATCGTGGGTTGAATTTCCAACCCTTCCCCTCAATCTTCTGTACTGCTGGCGGGTGGATCTGCAACATCGTTCGTATCTGTGTATGTTTTATTTGTTTACTGTATTTTCTAGAAGGGGTCACAAAGAGATATCATGAGAAGATAAACTATTGTGCTATTGACTATTTAGGTGTCTAGTACGCTGGTGCAAAGAAGAGGGCGCGAGTTTTGATAAAGAGGTTTTTTTTGGTTTTTTTTTTTTTTAAACAAAATTTTAAATTTTAAATAATGGTTTTTAAAGCTCTCTCCCACAATATAATGCGTCTTCTGCCAGATGAAACAGGCACCTCCCCCATTTTCCATGGAAGGCGTTCCGGTTGCGTCCTTAGTTGATCATCCAGGTACAGACACGGGAAGGCTCCAGCATGCTAAAATACTCAATCAAGCCCCACACACAACTACTCTTTAAGAATTCCCTCCTCATCAGCAACAGAGACGGCGAAAGGGAAGCGGTGTGAATTGGGGATTGTGTTCTTGCGATGATGCTGTTTCCTGGGAAGTTTTGCAAGATCTACTAACTAACCGAACCGGATAGTGACTTTTTGAGAAGTGGAGCAGCGAAAAAAAAGAGTCATGTTGACTCATAGCTTAGATATTCAACTAACTCGCCCTCAGTGGCGCCGCGGGGGGCGTTGATCTATCTTTTCTTTCTTTCTGCTCCATAACTACCACTCCTTGCTCTCTATTACTATTTATCTGCCCTGGGAGGAATTGAAGGCGTTTTTTGTGTGAGTCAGTAGAAAAAGACTGCCCAAACTTAGTATATAATGTACTGTACAATAACTATACCATTGATTTATGATAACGAATTTTTCTATAATATCTCTACAACTTATACGCTAACTAACTAGTTAACTAGTTAACTAGTTACCACACGCCAGATCATCTGCTGATGTAATAACTTATCCTCCCTCATCCAACTCAATCTCTCTTCACCCTCTTCATCCTCTTCAACCTCGTCTCTGGAGAACTGGAGAAAACTCGCGCACAGAGGACCTTTGACGATAAAAAGCACCCTTCACCAGAGCTAGTACTGTACCTAGGCGATATTATCGCCTTTACGTCAGGGTATCCGCCCAATCCGACCTACCACCGCCGCCCGCACCCAAGGATTCAATTTGCTGGGCGATTTTTTTTTGCCCCTCATTTATCCCTAAAACCCGCACGTCACGGATATCAAAAAGCTGCAGAAATCGAGGGTAAAAAGCAACAAGAGAAGAACAGTATACTAGGCAAAGAAGGAGAAGAAAGGAAAAGGCAATTCCAGACGTCGAATTCTGCCACTCTTTACCGAATACAATCCCATCATTTTTTTGAACAAAAACCCATAATTATCCATATCTGTACCTCTCTCACAGCTGGCCCCGCCAAAAAAACTCGAAGACTCATACAACACACGCACACACACACACATTGAGGAAAAAAATATATTATATCCAGAATACAGCATAGAAAAATAGCGAATACACACAAGGCCGTCCGAAAAAATAACAACGATCAAAGAATTACGACTTGTTAAATCATGGCGGTTCGCGCTCGATTTGAGAATTCGAATGAGTGAGTAAAAAAAAAAAATTTTCCGTTATTTTTTACCCTTTGACTTCTACATTGCATTCATTATACAGTTCGAAAAATCTTCGCCTGTGACCCTGATTTCTCTCGATCACACAAATACCGGGGTTTTTGTTTGAATATCGTCTGTTTATTTTTATTTTTATTTTTATTTCATTTTCGTTTTTTAAGAAAAAATATTCTATCGTTCGTTTGGCTAACTAGCAAACGTTTTCTCGTCGGGTAGGGTTGGTGTTTTCGCGACTTTGACCAATTCATATGCATTGGTGGCGATTGGCTCGTCGGAGAACTTTTATAGGTATGGGGACTCTTTTTATTTCTGCTTCTTTTTTTCATTTTTCAAAGAGTCCGTATTTCCTTTGTGGGCGGTCGTTCTGGAGCTACTGCGTGGAAGGTTGTGGGAACCGATCAAGTTTTCTTTCGCAAAGAATGAATGACTGGGAAACGGATTGCGGATTGCGGATTGCGGATTGGAAAACCAGATTGGGGGATATCCGACATGCATGATTTGGTTCGAGATTCTCGCACACACAGAGGGCCTCTTGATATCGCACGATGTGGCTATGCAGTGGAGATTTGAAGGTGCAATATTGACTCTGAGCCATTTCCGCCAACATGCCGCCGCGGAGGTCTCTTCCGACCTTTCAACTGCGTTGCGTTGTCGGGGATTCATTCGAAGTGACCTGACGCAAGAAAAACGGGCGCACATTTAATACTGCTTGTTTTGTGTGGGGATTATTGGAAAACGTTAACTAACCTACTCCCTCTCCGCAAAACAGTATTTTCGAAGCAGAGTTGCAAGATGTCATCCCGATATGTCATGCTACCATCGCCGGAACAAGAATTGTTGGACGATTAACAGCCGGGTAGCTACCCTCCTCCGCCTACATCTTCTCCTACGATTCGAAAAAGCTAACCTGACGTCCCTTTTTGGGTTGGATCCCCCCTCGTAGAAACCGCAAAGGCCTTCTAGTCCCCACATCAACCACAGATCAAGAACTGCAACACCTGCGCAACTCTCTCCCAGACGCCGTCAAGATACAACGGATAGAAGAGCGATTAACAGCCCTCGGAAATGTGATATGTTGCAATGACCATGTAGCCCTCGTCCATCCAGATCTAGAGCGGGAAACGGAAGAAATGTAAGCCCTCTCTTTTCTTTTCCTCCCCATGCACGCCCCAAAATCCCTCTCAAATATATGTATATATTAAACAAAAAAGCACGACTAACATTTCCCCCCCCGCTCTTTCCTAAAACCCACAGAATCGCCGACGTCCTCGGCGTCGAAGTCTTCCGCCAAACCATCGCCGACAACGTCCTAACAGGCTCCTACATGTCCCTCTCGAACCAAGGCGGCCTCGTACATCCGAAAACCTCCATCCAAGACCAAGACGAGCTGTCCTCGCTACTGCAAGTGCCGCTCGTCGCCGGTAGCGTGAACCGCGGCTCCCCCGTCGTCGGTGCTGGGATGGTCGTCAACGACTGGCTGGCCGTCACGGGCCTGGATACGACCGCGACGGAACTGAGTGTTGTGGAGAGTGTGTTTAAATTGGGAGAAGGGGCGCCTGGTGGTGCGGGGAAGAGTTCGCTGGGGGCGTTTGGGAATACACATAAGGAGAGTTTGGTGGAGAGTTTTTATTGAAGGGGCTATGGGGCCTCTTTTTATTCATATTTTCGTTTTTTGGTAGGAGGGGCGGACGAATGATGGCTCACTCTTTCCCCCCAACTTTTTTTTTTTTTTTTTTTTTTTTCTTGTGGTCTGCATTTTCGTAACCTCTTGATGTGTGTTAAGTTACATTCATGAACATGGTTTGGGGTTGGGATTTAGAACCAGAGGGAGGGTATTTTATTTCTTCCCCCTTCACCTTTTTTTTTTTTCTAAATTAAATAGTCTCATTCATAGCAAACCACTCTGATTGCTGCTGTTGCCTTTACTGTCGCCACTTATTTCTGCGGCGATTTGGCAGCGAAACGTGCAT